>BBSZ01009868.1:0-14496 GCA_000981365.1 Subanguina moxae
TCTCATTGGCACGGGATGTGTACGATTACAAAAGATCGAATTTATCTCCAGATAACTATGCGGCTGCGGCTATTTTGGAAAAACCAAATGCTAATACTACAATAAACAGGAACAAGTTTCGAAATAAACCAGGACAAATTGTAAAAATCAAAGCTTAATTTCTAAATTTCTTGAGTGCGGCTATTCACAAATTGCGGCTGCGGCTTGCGGCTATTTCAATATTGTCGCTGCGGCTGTGCGGCTGCGGCTATTTCTCAAAAATCGGTGCGGCTAGCCGCAAATGCGGCTGCGGCTAGCCGCAGCCGCGACCGTCCCTATGCAAGATTGACTTCTTCAAAATTTGCCTTTAAAAGGTACTTTCAAATGGCAATAAACTCAATGCGACGAAACGACAGAGCTTTGTGCCAATGAAGAAATTCAAACTTGAGTAATTCACTTGTTCTTCATTGTAAAGCTTACGTCTGCTCCTGTGTATGATAGAGCTTTTATTTATTGACTTTTATTGACTTTATTGGCCCCAAAAACAGCAAAACCTAACACTTTGCCACTGCGCCATGCAAACAGCCTCTAAAATCGAAAATGCACCTTTTTGGACAATTGGAAAAGCCGTGATTTTGGTATGTAACATGCCCAAAAGACACCAGCAGAACATAGGTCAAAAACACAATGCTACAAACACATTTTTGAAGTTAGGGGTGCCCGCTTATTAGAGTAAACTAGGAGCGTCGCTGCGGCAAATACCGCATCACCCGGAAGGGTGCATGTATATCACCATATTTTTGGTCCCACTCGTGGTTTTTATTCTCCCCTAGGAGGCCCCGCTGCGGCAAATACCGCATCACTCCCGACTGCTTTTTAAGTCTTTTCTTGTGATCTTACAATTTTACCATTAATGTTTAACTAATGTAGAGCGCCTCCGGCCCTCAGCGCTTCTATTGTGTGTTGTGTAAATCACTTAATCAATAAAATTTATAAATTTCATTTCTCTTTATTAATCTACAATACATACAAAAAAATTAATAAAAGGATAAAATATTTGCGAAACGTCTATACCCCCAGGCCTGGCCAACGGTCCAGGCGTATTAATCTGCGAATTTGTTCTAAACATACTCATATTGAAATTTGGAGATAGAATATGCGACGGTATTAATTCCTTCCGGGTGTATTAGCTTTGAAAGACATCAAAGACTTTTCAGACCAATATACAACTCTTATTTTGGAGTCTCTTGTCATTTATGTAAAGCTATACTTTATTAGGACAAACATTTTTAGTCTTCGCTCCTAGAATTTTGAAAATGTATGTGGTTCTGCGCTTAAACAGTCGAGGTGTTCTAAATCGCTCTCTGCAATGTATTCGTTATCATGTGAGTGGCTATTTACAAACATAACAGTTTTCAGCTTAGGTTTGTAGGCGTTCCCTTCAAAGCCAGTTCAGGTTAAAGACAAGCGCAATATTGGCGTAATTGCTCACATTGATGCTGGCAAAACAACTTTAACAGAGAGAATGCTGTTCTTGACGGGTGCTTCGGAAACAATTGGTGACGTGGATAGTGGCAACACAATTACAGATTTTATGGATCTGGAGCGTGAAAGAGGTGCTTTTGTTGCCGGCTTTTTACGCTCTCTGGAATGATTTCTATTCACATTCTAGGTATAACAATTCAGTCAGCTTCGGTTTCATCTTCGTGGAGGAATCATCAAATAAACTTTGTAAGTTACATAATGACGCAGGAAAAATGAAAAATTTTGATTTGTTTATCTTTTACGTTTGACATTAAGATTGCGATTAATATACTCTTTTAGATTGATACTCCTGGTCACGTAGATTTCACATTAGAGGTTGAAAGAAGTTTGCGGGTGATGGACGGAAATGTCACTTGCATAGATGCATCTGTAAGGAAGCGCATTTTATTAAAACTGGAATGCCGTTTTGTGATTATTTGGGAAATCTTATCATTGTTTTTCCTGAGCCTCCCATATACTTCGGCGAAACATGTACTGTTTCGCGAAACATGTTTCGTGTTTTAATGTTACGCCAAAGTATAGGAGAGGCTTTGGCAAAAATGAATTTTTTCTACTTGATAATGGTGACAATCATTTAAAAAGTTTTTGAGACCTGACAGGACTACGTTTGCGGCCTTTAAAATCCAATAAACGCATCAGATAATCAAACTTGGTACTGATAATTCGTATCAAGATTTTTCTGGAAAGTATTTATCAACTTCCGATAGTAAAAATTGTCATTTTTGCCAAGGAACCACAATAATTGTATTTCTCAAATAACGGCAAGACACCATTTCCAATAAATAATTTTTTAAGTTGGTACTTATTAATTCTGTTTAGGCAGGTGTTCAGGTTGGTGTTTGCTTGGTCAAATTTTTCATCAATTTGCATATTCTTCCACAAGCCTTGGAACCGCAATTTCAGTGCACTTTATTCAAAAGCGCTTATAAAATTTAGGCTCAAACCCTAACAGTATGGTCTCAGGCAAAAAAATTTCAATTGCCATCTGTATTTTTTGTTAATAAAATGGACAAGATTGCTGCAAATTTCACAAATTCCATTCAAGCCATTGAAAGTCGTTTGTCTCAACCAGGTTAGGCCTTTTCTCAATATTTGAATTTATGTCTTTATTTAGTTGTTCCTATTGTCGTGCCTGTTGTTTCCACTGAAAAAAAACTGCTCGGCTTAATTGATTTACTCAACAATTCTTTTTTGGATGTCAAGCATAGTGCAGCGGACTGGGCTCCGTTTAAAGTTTTTTTTCTCCTTCTTTCTTACTTTTAAGCTTTTTAACATTTTAGAAGGAATTTGGGCACTATGAAGAATTTGAAAAAGGCTGGGAAACGCTAATTTCTCGCTTAAGTGACGTCAATGAAGAATTCGAAAGTTTGGTGGTTTCAACAGATGCACCGATTCCCAAAACAACGATTTTATCAGGTAACATTCTCTTTTCCTAATGGTGTTAACTGTTTAAGATATTCAAGCTCTGAGAAGTTCAACTCTCAATTCAACTCTTTCTCCGCTCGTTTGTGGTACTGCATTGAGAAGTGTGGCTAGCGTGAAACCAGTACTAGGTATTTTTAAGCTCTCGGTCTTTTGCTGTTTGTGTGCAGGAACTGTTTTCAGACATGATCATTAATTTCTTACCATCTCCACTCGAAAGGTTAAATTTTCCGATGAGCTTTAGTTGACTTAGACTAGAACTTTGTTAGGAATTATGAATTGCTCCATCATTCGGTTGATTTCTGTAATATTAATTTTTGTGCTTTCCTGGTCTACTGTTGATTTTAGGCGCTCTTGTTTACAAAGTATGTTGAGTTTCGTCGGCGCTATATAAAGTGCGTCTATGCTACTTAATTACTCTAACTTTCTTAGATCGGCTATGATAAACGACGAGGACGGTTGAACTACGCGCGCATATTTAAAGGCCAGCTGACGACTGCAACACATCCTCTAAACGTCAACCAGGGTAAAAAAGAAGGCAATTATAAGCTTTACCTTCCGTTCGGCGATTTGCTACATCCTGTTGACAAGGTATCTGAAGGGGACATTGCCGTGATTACAGGTTATAGCGTTAAACATCTTGTTTCTCACTGTAACATTTGCATTTTTAGGGTTGAAATCTACGGTTACAGGTATTTTTTGGGTTGCAGTATAGAGTCCCCTCAGCCAAAGTTGTCGGTCACAGGAAACAGAATGCAGAACGAGCCTCTCTCACTGAAACATGGTAAAAAGTGCCTTTAGATGCATTCATTTCTTAAGAACATTACTTGGATTCATCTTGCAGGTAAGTTTGTGCGCGCATCTGCAACTGTCAGGACCGCAAGCCCTCGTAAGGAGGCGATGGGGGCTGGGTGGCTTGGAGTTGAGATGCGTGCACATTCATACCTAAGACATAAATCACTCGGAAATAGCTCTGGATGCATGATAATAGCATGCACACCAAATTTCTTTATGCTTTTCTTTATGAGGCAGATCTCTGTAAGTGAAGCCATGTTCAAGACCTTTTCTTCCCGTGAATGGGCCTTCCTCCTTACAAAGTGGCCCCTTTTTATTCCCTTCCCCTCCCGATACAGCTTTTATTCCCATTTAAAATTTAAACTGACGCCAAGTCTTTTCACTCAAAACCATGATATCCTATCATGGTTTCGAAAAAAGCTTCTTCTCAGGAAGCTCATGATTCGCGGCTTTGTCGTGAAATTCGGTCGATTTGTGTGAAAGATTTCTTATTTCCTGTGACCGACAAGTTAGGATTGGAGGGGGATTCTATGCTCGACCACTTTTTGTTGTTGAATCTTGGAATAGCAAAACGTAGATTCTGTTAGTAATATTCTTTTGCTTGTTGAAATCCCCACAATATTCTTTTAGGTGACACTCTGATTAACAGGTTGGTTTTCAACCGCATCCACATTTTCTACGATTTGTAAGCATACCAATGTCTTCCAGTTCTGCGGTTAAGCAAATAAGTGCTGTCGAAACTAACAAATTCGTGCTTCAAGGTATGAAATAATTTTTTTTGGGAAGACGATTTAGTCAATCTTGAAATTATTTGAGGAATTAGTTCTCCGGATCCGGTGTTTTCTTGTTCTATAGAAGCACCAAGTAGTTCATCAATAGCAAAATTTAAACAAGCTCTTGCGGAACTTTGCATTGAAGACCCATCTTTAAGAGTACGAGAAGACTTTGAAACTGGACAAACAATTATTGAAGGTACGTTTAATTTACGCAATCGAAGTACATAGTGACATTTAAGGAATGGGTGAGCTACATATCGAAGTTATAAAAGAACGGCTGCGCAGAGAACATGACCTTAACGTGTTCATGGGTCCGTTACGGGTAGATATTTTTGTAAGAAGTCATCTATACTTTTAACAAGTAGCAAGTTTTACTTTTTCAAGCTTTTCTCTGCTATAGGCATATAAACACATTAAGCCCCCAAAATATGTGTCTTGGGCTCTTTTATTATATGCCATTTACAGAATAAAAAGATTGTATAAAAATGGCTATGAGCAGGCCAAAAACAAAAATTGCGACTTCCTACTAGCTAAAAAGCAATAAAAAGTATATATGTTTTCTAAGAAAAAATTTAAGATTCTTTATACGTCTATTCTTTAGGTTGGGTACAGAGGTACTGATATTATGCATTATCCTTCCTATGAATCTGGCTAAAGCTTATGCCTTACAAAACTGTAAACGTTAACAAAAACCTTTTTATAGAAATGCTTGACGAGTCCACCGAACACACGTGCTTTAAGGAGGATTTTTTTGGAGAAGAAAAACAAAAGCATTGGTGCTCACTGAAGCTTAGGTTGGAGCCTACCGCGAAAAACACTAGATTTAGAGGGGTCTCTCTTTATCTTGCTTCTTCAGTACAGTCAAATCTCGTTAATCCTTCAAAAAATTCAGCCCACCACTGGGTCCGACCATTTTTTTATCCCAACTTTTGACATCTTCTACCAATTTGATATTGATATTTCTAAGTCAAAGGTCGTAAGAATTTTGAATTTGCCATTCGTTCTTGGACAACTCAACAATTTCGCCTTTAAAGAGGACAAACCTCGATTTAGTGACATCCTTTTTTCAAATCTAGCTATACTAAAGTATTGCTTTCTCTTATTGAACATTGTACCTCTTACATGACCTACCGCGTAAAAAAGCTGGTATGCATTCTATTTTCATGCATCCAAAACAATTTTAGAGTGATTTATGCCTCAGGTTTGTTTGTTTGCCCATCTCAACTCCAAGCCTACATTGTCCCTGTAAGGGGGCTTGAAAGTTAGAGATGCGCGCACAGATTTACCTGCGATATGAATCCGAGCAATACTTTTGATCAGAGAATGCATCTAGAGGCACTTTTTGCATTGGTTTAGTAAAGGCGACGGATGAATAGCCTATTAAATTAGTGGCCTCCTATTACTTACTATCTTCCCCTGCCAATTTAGCTCTTATTCCCCTCTAAGTTACTATTTTTGATTCTTTATACCGAAATTGCTACCTAAAAATAGTTTTTAAGTACTTTTAAAAAAAGGGATTTTTGGCGGAGGGAGGGGGGCGGTGGTATAACCGAGCAGAGTCAAGCTCCTGATATCAACGCAGTAAAACCACGAACTTAACTTTACGAAGGAGACCACAAATACACAATAAATATACAAATCTTTCTGGGCGATGCGACATTGTTGCAGCTGCGCCTTTTAGCGGGCATCATTAAATCGAGATTTGGCTTTATTGACGGCATTAATGATGGCTTTTGTAAAAAAGGATGGCAAATTCAGATTTCTTACTATTTTTTCCTTGGAGGCATTGATATCAAAGTTGGCAAAATATTTCAAAATTTGAGGAAAAAATGGTCGGACCCAGCTGTGAATCGAACTTTTTAGGTCGACGGATTACTGAGACTTAATTGTACCGTATAACAATGCTAGAGCAATGTTTTTAGGTAGTCGTGAGCTTAGATGGCAACGAAGAAGAGTCAGCTCATTCAATAAGGCCAAACTGGCTGAAAGCTATAAATGAAGGGTGTCAGCTGGCGCTGTACAATGGACCGGTAATAAATCATTTAAAACTCCAAAGTCATTTTCATTTTTAGGTTCTTGGATTCCCTGTCTGTAACTTGTCTTTATACCTCAGGTTTTTTATGCTGATCCTAGACTTTTCAGACGGGTGACGTGTGACACAGTCAAATATCGACTTAACGATACCCCAAAAAGTTCGACATGCCAATAGACTTGACCACTTCTTACCCCAATTATGGTAATCTTGATATCTCTGAGGCGAAAAATTATATGGATTCTAATTTGCCAGTCGTTTTTCAAAAAGCCAGCATTGTTGCCGTCAAAAAGGCCAATTATTATTTTGTTGGTTTTTGTTGTTCTCGCTCAAGAGATGTGGCACCCATGCTCCAAGTTTTTGACCTTTCCCATTGAGTGGAGATGTTCAGCTACAGTTGATTTATTGGATCCCATTCGCTCTGCCAATTCTCTGGTTGTTTGACGCGCGTCTTCGTGGAGAAGTTAATTTAAGCGCCCTTCATCAAACTCGCTTGGTCGTCCGGAACGAGGTGCGTCCTTAAGATCGAAATTGCCAGTTTTGAACTTCGCAAACCAATCTTGAGCGGTTTTGTTGGCTATAGCACCATCTTTATACATGGCACAAATCTCTCTAGCAGATTCTGTGGCTTTGGCGCCTCGATTGAATGCAAAAAGAAGACGGTGTCGGAAATGCTCTTTTTGTCGACCTGACACTCTATTCAAATGCTCTAAATCTCGTGTTTTTTTATCGTATTGTGAAAGGCGTCATCTGTTCACGTTACACATGTTGCCAAAGCACATTGGACATAATAAATTTTTAGGTCTTTGTCGACTAGTGGGAATCGTGTCAGTCTTGCTCTATTGAGTGCAGCTGCCAGCAGATGTGTGAAAGAAGCTTTGGAACAAGCGACGGTTAATTTAATCGAACCAATCATGTCGTTGGAGGTAACTCTGGTTAGTGACGACCAAGGACATATTTCTTCGGACGCAGTTCTGCAGGAGCTCAGCGAGCGAAGAGCGAATATACAGAAAATTGATCAAGACAACTACGGTAGGATTTAAGAGAAAGAAAAGAGAACAATCAAACAGACTTATTTTCAGGGCATTTATTCGTCATTCATGCAACTATTCCGCTTTCCGAAACGCAAGGAATTGCCAATAGGGTCAGGTTAGAAAACATTCAGAATTCGAGTGCAATGTATTAATGCTTGTCATTTTTTATACGTAGATCTGTCTCTTCTGGGATGTCTAGCATGCATATGAAGTTTGCTGACTATCAGTATGTGGCGGAAGAAGAATATCAAAGAATTTTGCAGAAAAAGCAGCATCAAGGGATATAAAGTACTAAATTACTGTTTAGTAATACCTCGTTTTGTTGAATGTGATGGTGTGATAAATATACATTTGAAATGAATTTAGGTAGTTTTTAATGCGATTTTTGTTTCATTGTAATATAAAGCAGGGATGTGACAAAAATTAGAAAAAGTCGGACCGAAATTTTTTAATGGAATCGGACATGAAAAACTGGATATATCTAACACTGGTCCGTACAAATTTACAACAATCGCGAAATAATCATTACTTAAATAAAGCTAATAATGGGTTGTCAATAAGTTTAGAACGGATTTTCAAAGCCTTATCTTTTATCAATTCTAAAGCCATATCTCTAATCTTTTAATACGATTGTGTAGCCTTGAAACTCCTCTTTTGTTTGGTATATCATACATCCAAAAAAGATTACAAAAATGTAGGGTTGTCGAGTCGAGTTGAACTCGAAAAAAACTCGAAAACTCGAAAATTTTCGAGTTTCGAGTTCCGAGTCGAGCGCTCGACTCGAAAATTTCGAGCGCTCGACAACCCTACATAAATGGCTAAACTTCGGGCTGGAATTGTGGGACTGCATCAGCAAGGTTACAAGTTGGTGCAAATCGCGTTGATGCTCAACACCTCTCATTCGAATGTCTCAAAAGCAAAGTTATGAAGTTATCAATACCAAACAAAAGGCTTCAATTTCGAATTCGAAAAAATACGAAAAAGTTCGACAAACTCGGTACTTTCAATTTACGGAAAAATAAATACAAAGACAGAATTGATCATCTAATTTCCCTCTATTCTCTTCGTTTCACTTTTTATTGAGCTCCATGAAGGAATTTCTATCCTTTCCTTTTTGTCTTGAAAACAATAATAACAAGTAGGAGGCATGCTTCGGAACCGAAAACCCTTTTTATTTTCTTCTTGTCCATTATTCCTTGCAATCATTTTTTGATTTTATTACGTAAACTGTGTCCTTCTTTGATAAATGAAAGAGAAATCTTGCAAAAACTGAACACTAAATAATTCTAAAAGAGTCATTTTTAGCACCCGTTACTAAGGTGTATAAACCAGTTTTCAAACCTCACTTTTGCCTCACATTATTTCAACTGTGATGTTATCTGACATTTTATAATATACCATTACATATTTCTATGCTGTTTCTAGCTCAGGAAAGTTGCTATCAAAGTGGTTGAAATAATTATTTTGACATACTACCGTGTAACCTCTACCCTATGTTAGAAAAGTTCCGGTAAAAATTCGAATGACTCATATATTTTTGGAAAGGAAAAGCGGCAGGTGTTAAAGCCTGTTTTTTTGACTTTCATTTCGTATATAATTTTTATTAACATTCCTTCAAAATGGCCACCATCAGCCTCAATACATTTACGGAGTCTAACTGGAAACTGGTCAATAGCTTTTTGTATCATTTCCTGAGAAATTTTCTTCCATTCTTTTACGAGCGAAACTTTAAGCGCAGTGACCGATTTTTGAGGTTCGCAGCATGCTTAAAATCCCCTGCCACAAGAGGTGAAGATCGTGGAACGAAGGTAGAAGTCAAAGCAGGTTATGGTTTGGGCAGGAGTCCATTGGTCCGGCAAAACTGAACTCATCTTTGTGCTCGACGGAGTCAAAGTTGACGGTCCCAAATACGTCAAAATGCTTCGAGAAAAGCTTCTGACAACCACAAAGACATTTCCGCAATCAGCAGTGGTACTTTCAGTAAGATAGTCAACAATTTTTTAAGGTTCAACCACCCGACAATTGGGTATTAAAAAGAATAGAGGATGCTTAAAAATTTCCTGGAATTTTCGAAATTTATATTTACGCTATTTTTAAACTTGATATCTCATCGATGAAATGGTCTTTAAAATTGAGCTTTTTCACAATCAGCAAAATTATCGCCAGTTGTTGCTTGAAAAAGCAGGTTAGTTTCAACATTTTATGCTAGTTCCAACTTTAATGTTTTTAGAGCGTCAAATTGTCATTAAAAGAAAATAAAATTTTGTGATTTTTATCAGAAACATCAAAAGGCGAAAGGACTAGCGTTGAAATTCAGGGTGTTATGATTTTATTCAAAGTTTCCGGGATAAAGAATAAGAACCAATTAAAATCTCAGCTTCATTTTTGCATCTTATACTGTCTTTGGATGTTAAGAAAAAATGAATTGTTTTTAATTTCGGGATCTTTTTACACCCTGTAAAGCGTTCACAGCAATATCGTAATCACTGTTTAAGAGACAATAAGCTTGATAGGGTTCTGGTGTAGTGACGATAAAGATGATTGGATCTAAACCTTATTTTTATTATGTTTTCTTTGCTGATTATGGATTGTTATTATGGAATTTGCTTCAATGTCGGTCAAGGAAGCCTTGCTCGGTATAAATTTCTAAACAAAGAAAATGAAATACTGATTATCGATACAGTCGTACTTCGATAACTCGTCACTAGTAGAGTCATATTTTTGTTATTTCCACGTCATATGAGTTCACTATCATAAAAAAGTCAATTCTGTGATCTTTCCTTTATTCATACCATTCATCTCCTTCTGGTTATTTCTCTTTTTATTAGAAATATGGACAAAACTGCACAAAAGGTCATTACCATCAATGATTATGGCTGATCTATCGTGTATTTTTACCTGAAGCTAAAGGCCTCATGAACATTAAGCCAATTTCTCAGGGTTAAAGATCCCTACTGGTTTATCATTCCTTGTATTGATCCATGCGAGCGAAGAATTCAATCCACTCGAAGGTGAGGAAATCAAAAGTCAAAATTTCTTGTTCATTTTCTTTTCTCTCTTTCCGCCTCAGGCGATGAGGATGGGCGGAAGGGAACATGAAGACAAAGCATTTTCACCACTCTTTTCTACCCAGACCAATTAAAGGGCTAATTATGCACATAAGGGCGAATATGACACACCCATTCTATTATTATTGTTTTCCATCAACTCACTTATTTGGGCCCATGTTTAGGTGTTCAACCAGCTTATGTTTCAACATTTTTTCTGGCTTAACTCTCTTATTCTAAGTGACCCAAAACCTTCCGCAGATATGTTGTTTCGGTGCTTTATGGTTTGAAAGATATCCTACTAATATAGCAAGCATACCACACTGTTTTCAAACTCTAAAACATCGAAAAAAATGTTTGCAAACGGCTTTGGGAACATTTGGAATAAGAAAATGACGCTTTTTTCCTAGGTTTGGGTAAAACTCATGTCACTTTCATTCAACAAAATGCTGAGTTGGAATTTATTTTCTGCTGTTTTGGTTTTGTTGTTAGTACTAAATTCAGTGGAAGGCCGCTATGAAGACCGTAAGTGTCTTTATTTTTGATTGGAAAATGTTTTTTTTTTATTTTTTGAGAATTTTAGGTTATGATCTCAACAACTTGCCATGGGATTTGAAACCGATTCAAGAGTTTATTGGTTTGTGGGAAATGGAAAAAACCAGTGGACATGACAGAGATTTGCCAGCTCCCAGTCTTATTGACTTTTCCATCAATCCTATTCCAAAGTTTGGCGCCAGAACTGTCAACATCACGTAAGCATTTAAGAACCTTTTGCCATAGTCGTAATAAAAAAATCTTTGGGAGGGGCCAAGATGTTCGCACTAGGTCATATCAGGTCCTCGCAAAACAACCCAAAACCCATTTAAGCATGTGAAATGTACAGAAAACATGTTTTTGAGACAGCCCGACTAATAATATTTATATATTTTTGTTTAGTCGCGTAGCAAAACACATTTTTTGGTGTTTTTTGCGCAAAAGAATAAATAATCATGTGGTTACCTTCCACTGTTATCTTGTCTTCTTGAAAAATTCAGTAAAAGTCTTAGAATGTGTGCCAAAGCTAAGCCTATGAATGAAGCATTAGTTGATGCAAATATGAGAAAAAGCATTAGTTGATGCAAATATGCAATATATTGGGTATCCAGATTACGAAAATAAAGGGTATAAAGAGTTTAACTTTGGTTGTCGAATAGCCTGTTGACTTTTGATAAGTTTTTTTTTTGTTAAAACCTTTTTGCTTGGAGGTTTACAAGGGTACGGGCTCCTATATATGCAGAAATCAAACGGGCAGGCATTATTATTTTTTAATTGGTAACTTTTTGTCGACTCACACTGTTCACTCTGGTAACCTGCCTGAGGTGTATGTCGTATAGAGGATATGTTATATGGAGGATTGACTCTATACGGAAAAATTTCAGTCACACATATTTCGACGAAAACAAGCACATAGTTCGGTCAGACTATGGGTTTATGCCGGTGAAGAATGCCACGAGAAGGGATCCTCGAATCCATGTTGCTTATCTTACCACTAGTAGTGAAGGTGATTGTTTTATTGGAAAAATATAGTAAATGGATTAAATAAAATTATTTGGAAAAATAAAAAAACGTTTTTTCTTCAAACTTCTATATATTTTAGGCTATTCAATGATGGAGCAAGGCTTTTTCAAGGACAATAAACTAATTTTCCACCTAAAACAATTTCTCAGGAGATCTTTTGATGTCGGCAGCAAGGGTGTAGACTTGGACATCAGAGAAGTTCGTTATCCTCAATATTGTTGCAAAAAGCACACCAAAAAAACATGAACCGCGTTTTGGGTTACATTGCAGAGGAAAAACAGGACTACTATAAAAACAGAACTACAACAGGACTTTAATAATTTTCCGAAGTTTTTGCTTGAGCCTGATCCAACCACCTTGTTCTTTTAAGCCCTAACCACTTGGAGTCCCTTCCGACCCCAGAGCCTTAAAATACCTATGACCTCTATTTTTTCAACAACATCTTTCTCTACAAAAACCACTTGTAGAAGAGCTCCACAAGATACACTAAGCATATCTTCAAAAAATTTTAATCTTTACGTGAAGTATGTAATTAAGCTTTCTCTTGCTAACGGGAAAAAGGTTTTCAAAAAAAGGTCTCAAAATTGGCTATTTTTGGGTATTTTATTGGCAGATCAATAAACTAACAATAACAACGACAAAATCAATACTCATATTTTCCTCTTCTGACTCTTCTTCTTCGAACATCGTCAGGCTTCTTTGGCGAGCTTCCAGTTCATTCATTCCAATTGCTTACTCCGTCTCTTTGTCGTCCAAGTTGGGCTGGCCGCGTCCATGGGAGCGCTTCTTTTCAACCGATTTTCCAACCAGCTTTTGCTTCCAATCATCAGGACCTGCCGTCTTTATCACCTTAGTACGGAGAGATCCTCTTGCTTTTGATTTGATGCTGTATCTTCTGATTTCCTGTCTTTCTCCACTAAGCTCAGCGTCCTGGAGCCTGTTCCACGCGATTCTCTTCTTGTAGCACGCACAGGTCCAACTAGCAGTCACGTTGGTTCCGTCTTGCTTCCAGATGATCTTCCTCTTGAATTCCTTCGGCACCCCTTTCAACCGCTTTGCTGACTTTGGCCCTCCCGCAATGAATGCATCGGTGTTCGAAGATGGCGTTGAGCTGAGACTTGTGAACTAAAACAAAATCGAAATCATTATTTTCTTGTAGCTGCTCATCTCTTCGCTCGAACTCCACGCCATCAACCATCATCTCGGCTTCTTCATCCATTTCGATGTCCACATTTTCGGCACTCATTGCTGATTCTAAATATTCAAAAAAAGTTTAGCAAAATTTTTTCAAGCAATTTTAAATTATTTGTGTTGCAGTTTGAAAGGCAGTATGAATTGATCGACTTCCACCACATAAGCTTAAAAGTCAGAGCAGAAACTTCAGTGGACACAGAAAGTTATACCGCCTTCTACAAAAAGATTCTTTTCTAATCAAGAAGTATTACAGTCGAGTCTCGATTTAGTGTAGTATCGATTTAGTGTATATCTCGATTTAGTGTATATTTTTTCCGGTCCCCAGCACCTACACTAAATCGAGACTCGACTTACTACCATTTGTTGAAGCTGAGGCACTTGTACTGTACATTTGAGCGCAATGTTGACTTATTTATAGAAACAATACTAATAAATCTTAGAAAACAAGTAAATAACACTTTTAAGTAGTTCAAACAGGTTAATTTTACAGAAAGAGTGTATTTTATCAAATAGTTAGCGACCATATCCTCCTTGGAAGCCACCAGGAAATCCACCTCCTGCAAACGGTCCTTGAAAAACACTTGGAAAGCTTCCAAATCCACCCTGGAAACTGCCTGGAAAACCCACACCACCAAAACCTCCGGCAAAACCACTAAAATTGGGTAGACCGCCTAGCGACTCTAGGCCTGGGAAACAAAACCCACACGTTCTGAAAAGTTAGTAACAAGCTAGTTTTTAAGCTTTGTATAGAAATACCTAGCACAATGTCTAGCCATACAGACTCTGTAGATAGGTAACAAACAGTAAGTTGTGTAACTGAAATGTTTGTAAATTTTTGGTTTATAATAGGTCGGCCACAATAGAGGTGTGAGGTCCAAAATGGTGACTTCTAACTTGAAGCTATTCTACTAGGCTGTCTGAAAGAACTATCGGCTATGGCTACAAGTTTAAAACTATTTCAACTTTTCAATAAATTTTTTCGTCAAACCTTTTTAAAAGTCTAAAATACCATAAAAAAAAGCATTTTTGGTTTTTTTAACAAACTGCAGTAAACTCTCGATATAACGGCCCCCCGATATAACGGCCCCCCCTCGATATAACGGCCCCTTTTGATA
>BBSZ01009871.1:0-16278 GCA_000981365.1 Subanguina moxae
TGAATCCGAGCAATACTCTTGACCATAAATGCATTTCAAGACTTTTCTTTGCGCAGCTCCAGTAACTAAAACATGGTGCTGTTTACCTTAGATATGCTTTGTTGTTGCTAATGCCAGAAATAAAAAAAGACCCAAAAAGTGATGAAAAAACAACAGGGGGGACCAAGGCATTTTTTTCGGCGGTCCACAGAACACATATACCGAACACATACATTATAAGAAAAAAAAAATTGTAAAAAAAAGAGCTTGGGGGACCAAGGCAAAATTTATAAAATTTAAAAATGCAAAAATTTGCGAAACGTTTCGCAAATATTTGCATTTGCAAAAATTTGCGAAACGTCTATGCTCCATATTTTTCTTGTTCAATACAAGTCAAATTTTTGCATTTTCATTGTAAAAAGTAGCGATTTTTAATTTTTGTATTATTTCGCATTTAATGCAATGACTACAGTTAAGAAGAATGCTCTATGCGTTTGTAAAATGCGGCTTTACAAAAATATATTTTTGCGCAGGAGTACGAAGGGATTTTCCTACTGCTTATCACTACTTGTCCGATTAGTGTCCCCGGCTCTTTTTACTTCAAGTTTATTTTAAGCTAATTAAAAAGTATCAACTGATAATCTGACATTTAATCAGCATTTTAGCCTTCTGATCCCTATACCTCCATTGCCGGAAAAGCAAGTTTCTGGTAAAAAAACTTTTTAAATGGAATAGTGAGCTTAATCTTGCACTGCGTTTAGGTCGATATGAAGAAGATTTGATTGAGCACAGAAAATCAATTCTACAAGTCTGGGTCAACAAGATCTGCAGACATCCAGTTCTGAGCCAATCCAATGTGTGGAAACACTTTATGACTTGCACAGATGCTAACAACTGGAAGAAGGGCAAGAGAGCTGCGGAAAAGGATGAGTATGTGGGCGGCAACTTCTTCCATTGCATTGAAGTGCCTGAGCAATCTCTTGACTCTCGTCAAATGTACGCTTATTTTTTGTTCCGCTAATTTTATTCCTTTCCCAAAAAAATTTCATCAATAAAAAACATCTCCTACCGTATTTGCACTGTTACCACATTCCGTTTAATAAACACTGTTTCTTAAACGGAATGTGGTTTTTTCTTGGGTTCTATTGACTTTTACACTAGTTGTATGAGATCTGCCGATTCTAACTTTTATTCTCCTAAAAACTTTATTTCCTGAAAAAATTTCAAAGTCGACCCAAAATGTTCCCAAAAATTTCAAAGCTTGAACAAAATGGACCGTAATATTTTTGAGAAACTACGGCAGTAAAATGTGTCTATACTGGAAACAGAAGCGAGTTAATACATATGTTGATGCACATCCTGTGGAAGCTATCTGTTTACAAAAACATTATATGTCATTTTTAGAGAAAAGGAGATCGATGGCTACGCAAAATGTGTCCGAAGTATGGATGAAAGTACTCGTGAATTGTAAGTAGCCATTTTTGTTGCCTCTCTTCTTTATGCACGCTTCATTCCCAGGTTTGAACGAATCACCGACAATCAAAAACGACTCATTGGACGTGAGATTTATTGTCTCAACAATGTTTTTAGCTTTGAGCTCTTTCTTTTCAGCATACAAATCTAATTGGCAGAAGATGGGTGCAGCCTTTGACTCTCTCGGCAAATCCCTTGACTTGGACACTTCGCGGAGTATGTTTATGCTCGTGCGTAATTCACTTTCCCATTTTCATAGCTTCAATTTTTAGCCAACAGTGCGGTAAAAAATGCAATAAAAACAAGCGCTCACACCCTCCACAAGATTGGCAATCAGCACGAAGAGCACGGCAAGAAGGATATGGAACAACTGCTCGACTACCTCTACATCTACAAAGGGTTGTTTACCAATATACCTGACATTGTAAATGTGCATAGGGTCAGTTTTTGACTGGCTGATGAAGATAAAGTATTCTTCTATTTCAGTCAGCCTTGTCCAAAATTCGAGACAATGATCGACTGCAGGCAGAGGGCAAGTTGTCCCCACAAGATGCGGATGCAATTCACCACCGTGTTGATGTAAGTTATTTCTGCTACTCAAATAAAGATATGCAATAACAAGCATAGTTCGTGAAACCGGCCCAAAAACCAGGTTTTTGTTTGACTTTACGTTTATATTAAGGTTGTTGTTTTCAACTTTTCCTCGGATTTTTTTAATCAGTGGTTTGAAGCAACACCTCTTTAATGTGCTATTAAACGTTGATTAAGTGCATCTAATAAACATGGGTGTAGAGCTTAAAGAAGAAAAAACACATGAAAATCATATAATTAAGCCTAATAATAAAAGCTCACAAAAAAGTTTAAAAAGCAGTCATTAAAAGAAACGTAAAGTTAAACAAAAAGCTCATTTTTACCTAGCGTCTATGTTTTCCTCAGAATAAGAATGGAGTAATGGTCAAAAACTGGGTATTTTCATGACAGTTGAACTCATTTTTGCTAGTTTTATTTATAATGTTTGAAATTCAAAAGTTTGAGAAATATAGAAGACCACGTACCTAACCGACTTGCATTTCAAGGATGAATTAAAGAAACCATCTTAAATTTTTCAGGTGACCACGTACAGTATGATGGCGGAAATTAGTCACTTCAACAAGGAAAGAGATGCTGATTTCCGGTCAGTCAAATTTATAATTTTAATTTTCGATCCTGCAACAACTGCATATAGACTAATGTTTGGTGACTTCTTTTCCCAACAGGCCGCCTTCTACTCTTCAATCGGTAATCAAATGGCACAATTGGCAGCTCTTTACAAGAACTAAAGGTGCGATGAACTTGCGCAGTAGTAATACGCTCAGTGCTGAACAATTTTTGTGGTTGTATTCAATTGATGCTGTTAGTATTTATAGCTTGTCTCTTAAATAACTCACTACTCAAATGCACTTGTTGAGACATTTCCCACATACGACTAAATACGTTATATTCTCGATATGAGGCCATTTGGAAAGTATCAAGTCAGAATTTAAAATGCTTCTTTCTCAGTGTTTAGCTGACATTTTTCCATAATATTTTTTTTGTTTTGAAGCTTTGAGCTTAAGGCTTTGACCTTTTTCTTTCATATAGAAACGATTTTGTTTGATACTCGATGTGTGGCTCAACAAAATAATTTGCCTCTGTATTAGTATTTTCTCACATATTACTAGGTGTTTCTGTATTCCTCTGACACAGAGATTGGATGGCTTTAAAACAAATAACCCCTGAAGATTCTCCCTCACTTCATTTCCTAAGCTATCTTTTGTCTCTCAAATGATGAACCAAAAAGGTGAAAGCCTGATGGAGTTTTATTAGGTAAATATGGACAGCACTTCTCATCCTGATTCAGGGATTTTGTCTTTGGTCAGCCAAGCAATGTGGGGCCTAAAATTATTTTGCACCAAATTTATGTCTTTATTCGTGGTCGCTTCTTCGTGCAAAACGAAGGGAAAGAGGGTTTGCAAGCTTTTTTTGTTTCAAATCTATCGAATCTCTATGCTAGAGGAATGCAGAAATAGCTTGAAATACGAAAAAAATTATTGACGTAACGAGAGCCTATTTGTTGAGTGTCAAAAATTAAATAAAGTTGTTTCTGTATCAAAGAAGAATGTCTAAGTATCAAAACATAAAAAGATTATTGGACATCGACGCCTAGACGCTGAGAAAGACGCACTTAAAATTTTGTTTTGATACTTTCCAAATTGCCTAATATACATACCCATAAACCCCTTTATGATTACGAATGTCAGCAAATTACGAGTTTTTAAAAGATTGACTTCCTCTTTTGCGAATTCTAATACATTTGCTTGGGTTGGTTAAGCTTTATCTACAAATGACGCATTTGGCTGTAGTGTCTGGTCATATTACCAAAATTAGGTCTTAAATCTCATTTTTTTCCAAGGAAATCGGCTTTAAAAATACTTTACACTCCTAACTTTTTTAATTTTAGAATATACGTAATTCGTTTTTAAAGCTGATTTATTTGGGAAAATCAAAATCTAATACCTTATATGACCATGTGGTTAACCACGTAATTTAGTCATGACAGCCGAGCGCGTACATCGTAGACGTAACTTTAAAATATCTGTATGAAACAATAGCACAATTTTCAAAATGTTTTATGTGCCCAAAACAAAATATGTTCTCGTTGTTTGCTTTGACTTTTACTGAATTACATAGCTCACAAAACTTACGAAAATTAATGCTTACTCCTCCACAATTTCTTCTTCAACAGTAGTTCTGTTAGTCAAAAAGGTGCACACAATCAACTTTTAAATCATTGCTCATTTCCTTAAAGAGAGTATAATAAAATAGTATTAGTAAGATGCAAATGTCTATTCCCGTTTAAGACTCCAATATTTGCAATATCTCTACTGCACACACTTTGCCCAAAACACTTATATTTTTTTGACTAAAGTAAGTTGTAAAAATTGTCAATAAAATACTGTTTTACACTTCATCAATACATAATTCAGAATGAGAAATAACAAAAACAAATAATCTTCTACTGTACATGCATATATTAGTGAAAAATACTGATAAAAGGACTTTAAGAAATACCTAATAACCTCTATTAATCCTTCCGGGAGGGTTATTTTTTCCGGGAGATTGTGCCAAGTTCATCCAAGTATGTCTAATCATATACTTGTTAATAATATTCCAAATTTTTAAATAAAAAATGCAGATTTAAAGGAGTGATTTTTAGTATTTTAGGGGATGAGAAAAAATAACTGATAGGGGAAGATTGTTATAGGTTATACGGTGATGACAATAAATACTTCTTATAGAAAAAACCAATTATAATCTGAAAAAAAAATAAGTCGAATAATTAAATAAAAAAAAAGCTTTTACAATGGAATGTTATTAAAAAAACTGAAAAAAGAAAGTTTTAAGCATATAAATACAGGAAAAGAATTCGAGATTGTTCGGGTTGAAGGGTTAGAGATGCGCTCAAAGACTTATCTGCGAGATGAATCTGAGCAGGATTTTTGTGAAATAATGCATTAAAAAAAGCTCTTTTTGCCCCATTCCAGCAAATATATAGTACTGCCAAGTCACGATATAATAGCACCTTTGACCAGTTCCCAGAGATGTCGTCATTATTGAAAATCGACTGTAGTAATCGAAAAATGGGTACTTAGGTACCGTCCAGACTTGGAATACCTAGTCTTTTAAGGCAAAAGACGATTTTTGGCCCAAAAATTTTTCCAAAAAAAATGTCAAAAAATTAACCAAAAGCTGAAAATCAGAATTATTTGGCCGAGAAAATTGTGTTTTTTACACGTTTAGACAATAAAACATTGAAAAACAATATTTCTATCGTTTTTGGTAGGACTCACAATTAGGGCGTTGGGTGAAAATGTAAGAACAACAAAAATAGGTAAAATTTCAGACTTGAAAATTTCCTTTTCAGAACATTTGATAGGCTGAAAAACTAACCGTCATGCGATATCTGAACTCAACTCTTCTTATAGTATTTACGAAAGTACCATATTGTTCAAACTTGTTTTTGTTTGAATTGTTAACATTGTTTGAACTGTCAACGTATTAAAAACTTATCTATTTTCTGCATAAGAAATGGCTGACCAACAATTCGTCATTTCTTCACTCAAACATTCTTTAAATAAGAGAAAAGATTAAATTTGTGTTGTGCACTCAGATCTATTCTTCGGTCTGTTTTTGTTTTATTCATTTTCTATTATTTTTTGTACGCAAAGTACCTTTCCAGTTTTTTTAAAGATACTAGAAAACTGCATGTTAACGTGCTCAATTTTCACATAGTGCTCAAATAGTGTACAAATTTGGAATATAAGATAATCACAAATTGTCGTGATTGGAAGGTTTAACAGTGTTTGCAAAAATGCTTAGGGAATTCTGAGCGTAAAAATGTTAACCCATTGAAAATTTCCATTTTTCTATTTTGATATCTTCCTTTTTCCGTTCCTTCCTTGCGATATCTGTTTTAATATTTGCCTTGACATCTGATCACTATGCCATCCGTGCACTATACAGTCGACTCTCGATTAAGTGCACCGCAAAAAGTTCCATCCAGAGTTGGGTCCGACCATTTTTGAAAAATGGTGCTCTTATGTCGACAGCTAGCTTTTTTGAAAGCAATAATGTTGGCTTTTTGAAAAAAGACTGGCAAATTCAAAACCCTTGCGATTTTTCGCCTTAGAGATATAAATATCAAAATTGGCAAAAGATGTCAAAAATGTAGGTAAAAAAATAGTCGGACCCAGCTGTGGATCAAACTTTTTGGGGTGCTCTTATATCAAGAGTCGACTGTAAATTCTCTTTCATTCACACAAGCTAGATCACATAGACACTTTTCTCCGATAAAAGCCCCCCCCCCTAAATAAAAAAATGTGTTTGTAGCATTATGTTTTGACATATATTTTATTGATTTTTCTTGGGCGCATTATGAAACGTAACTTGAAATTCAAAGATGCTAATCTCCATCTTTTTTCAGGGCTCTAAAACGCTCAGTCGTTATCTTTTTTTCAGATATTTTGCTCGCTAATGTTAAAAATGAGCAAATATTTTGCAAATTAGTTATGTCAGTCTCTTCAAAAACTTTTGTACTAGCAATCTCACAACTATTTCTTTTTTCAATATCATAAAGTTAGATGATACCTCAACAGAAAAAGAAGAGACGGAGCTAGAGGCCGTTTAGAAAAATGAAAAACAATCATTAAAAAATAGTAAGAAAAATAGCTTAGAGTTTGACAAAATAAATACATACTTTGGCGGGCAATTTAAATTTGAACCCTGATTTATACAATTGAAGAATTATTTTCTCAATGCTAATCACAGATAACTCACAAAATATGTGCAGGGTGATTCAAAAAATAGCAAGATTATTGGATTTGTTTCGCCTCTTACGAGGGTAAGGCGGTATTTGACTTCCACACATCAATAGCAAGTCAACGGAAAACAACAACATCAAAACGTATATCGACTTCATAATACCAACATTTTTCAATCACCCTGTTGGTTGACAGGAAAAAGTATTGTTTCTTTTTTGCAGATAAAAGAAAACTAACTAGCCAGTTCTGCCGGTTGTGAACAGTTATATATGTACAAATAGTGAGATTTTTTGTTTTAAAAATGAGAGCGAGCAATTAAAAGGAATTGGATAGGTGTAACAGAAGGTTGGATGCTTTCAAGCACACATCCTAAGGAATAGCTGCATACATTTTAAGGAATATCACATGAAAATTAACATTTTTAGAGTATACTATAGAATACGCATCGCATTTTTTTTTTCAAAATCGTGTTTTAACTACTCTATACAGCCAAAACTCGATATAACGATCATCCGATCTAACGATAACCTCGATATATCGTTCACATTAAAAAAATTTGGTTGGTCTAACCTTAATTTAGGCAAAATGACACTCTCAACGTTTTCCTTATAACTTTTAGCTCAATATAACGTTCACCTAAAGGCAGTCCCATCTGCAAAAACAAAACTCTAGACAACGTTTGCAATAAATTTTTTGATTTTTGTTGTTCTTAACATGTTAAATGTAGTTTTTATTTCTAAAATATTTATTAGCTTGTCTACTTTTATTATTTTCAGCCCAATTATGTCAATTCTTAGCAAGAAGCAAAGCGTCGTATCGTTGGTAGTCGAGAAACAAGTAATTGAAACATCAAAAGCAGGGAAGAGCTCGAGAGAACCTGAAACACAAATTGGGCTGGCTCAATCAACGATCATGGGTGTCCTTAAAGAGAAGACATCAATCCTTCAAGCAATCGATGATGGTTTTTCGGCCACGAGCTATGAAGTTATGAGGAAACAGTGTGTTTTCATGATTTATTTGCATGAATTTTGTTGTGAAGCAGTGATTTGATTTTAGCTGATATCTTTGAATCTTGGCTAAAGAACAGTTATCAAAAGCTGAAGCACGACAAAAGAAATATGATCCTCTTCCTTGACAATTTCAGTGGTTATACAAACATCGAGCTCGAAAAAGAAGCAAAAGAAGATAAGAGAATATTTTGCTCCCATTCAATGAATATTGTTAAGTTCCAATTTTTTTGATGTTTTGAATAAGATTGAACTCGGAGAAACTTTATACAGTCAACCCTTGATTCAACGACTTCCGTAAAAAGTTCAATCCGCAGCTGGGTCCGACAATTTTTTACCACAATTTTTAATTTTTTTTGAAAAAAGCCATTTATAAAAAAAATGGTGCAGATAAATTGAGGTTTGGCTTTTTTGAAGGCCAAACTGTTAATTTGTCTAAAAACGATTAACAAATTCAGTATTCTTACAATTTTTGGTCTTAGAGACATCATTGTCAAAATCGAAAAAAGATTTTAAAAATTGAGGTAAAAAATGGTCGGATCCAACTGTGGATCGAACTTTTTAGGAGGGTCGTCAAATAGAGGGTTGACTGTACAGCAGAGAAAATACGGTAGGCATTTTCATACATTTAAAGAGCTTTAAACTAGAACAATCAGATGAAATTTTCAGAAATAAAAGCATTTGATCCCTTTGTCCAAAAAAGTTAATATTTGTGAAAAAATAAGATTTTAAATTGAAATTTTAAAAAGTTTTAAGATTTAAGGTCCTAAAATAAAAACATTTGTTAGCAACTAGGACATTTGGAAGAACCCCTGGAAGATTCCTTTTGAAAACAACATCAAATTAAAAGCCATTAATAATTTCTTCATAAATGTGCAATATCTTATTTTCCCAAAATTTATGTTGACCCAAAAATTTGCAACAAAAACAGTAAAAGAATACGTTTTTACAAATTACTAAAACAAATAAAAGGAAACAATTATTACAAACATAGATTCCTATTGAGTAGGGTTGGCCTCCCTCCCGTGAAATCACGACCGAGAGGAATATTAGCGAAAAAGCTTAAGCGGGAGGGATCACGCGAGGATTTTGGATGTGTGGGAAGCCAATTCTACTATTAAGCCAGAGACTAAAGAATTGAGTAGTAACATGGCTCTGGTCTACTTTATCAAAACAAACACCTAAATACATGGTCAAGAGGCTGAAACCAGCCTCAAGTCCGCATCTGAGATCATGCCCGAGTCGAGGTTGTCCAATTCTTTGAAAGAGTCTACCAACAGTTTGTCTTTTCTCCTTTCCTCCACAATCAAGCCAGACGTCTGTTGCCCTTCTTCCATTTGACCAGTCATGCCCTCTTCCAAATTGTCAAACACGCCAGAATCTGCGGGCTGCTGTCGCTCCAGACAACAGGTCTGTTCTTCTTCCTCCAGCAAATGACCATTTTCGTCTTCTTGTTCTTCTTCCACGTGCTCCACCCTAGTCTGTAGCATCATTTGAGGCATTTGCAGCGATATGGACTGTTGTCTGATGGGGTGCTTCTGCTCCTCTAAAATTTGGGTAGGTATATTTTTGTGTTTCTTAGATATTTAAAATATTTTTTCAACCTATGCTAATCATTCTAGTAATTATCGATCTAATAAAATACCCAAATCACTTGTCAATTAATCTAATATGTTTTGCAACAAAATTTAAGTCCAGAAACTAAACTTGGCAGACCCATTATAGTTTTATCAATTTTTTTTTGTTTTTAATTTAACCACTTTTAAGCGATGCTTACTTATTAGTATTAGCAATGCTTGTCTCTATAGACCGGTCTTCGCATTTGCAAAACCTCCCTGCATATGAAATTAAAAAAAAACCTCTTCTACTTCCGAACCTGACTGATCACGTTATAGACGGTTTGACCTAACTCTTATTCGCTAGACCACCGTGGAAAAATGAACTAACTTGCACTCTTCCAGTTAAAAAATAATAATTACGTTTGAGTGGATCACAAGCGGCTTCTCGAACAGAGCTTGTAGAAGCTGTTGATGAAAGCATGCTGGTCATACTCTGACTGTGGGTTGGAAGTAACACTTCCTCCCTTTCTAATTTAGTGGCAAAAGGCAGAGGGATTTGTGACGGCGGTAAGTGATACAGCACCTCTGGGTAGATGTCTTTTCTGTGGTATGTACGTACACTGGCTAAAGCTCAGCTATTAAAAATTGAAAAAAGGATAATCATGAAAAGTTATTTCGTCGAATTATTAAAAAAGGCGAATTATCATAATAGACCATCATAATAGATACTTTTTGTCCATTATGCAATCTCAAGACTTTAATGTTGGAAACGAGGTGTACGATTTCCAACAGGTCAAACAAAAATAAGGGAGAGACAGGGGTGTGGGCAGGGCCTCCTGGAAAGTCAAAAGCCAACTCATCTCTGTGCCTAATGTTGTGAAGGTGAATGGCCCCAAGTATCTCCAGATGTTTGAGACAGAGGTTCTGCCGTGCGATGAGGAGAATATGGGAAGAGCAGTGGACCTCCTAGCAAAACAGCGCCCTCTCATATCGAGCATATAAAACCCAGGATTGGCTTGAGTGGAATTTCAGCAAGATTATCAAGGTTGACCCCCATTGGATCAACCCAACTGAGGACTGACCGCCCAACTCAACTGACCTCAATGTCATGGACCACTTCGGCTGGCCATACCTTCAGACAAAGGCCTGCTCTAAGCCAAAAACTCGATTGCTGCCTTGAAGGAGGAGGAGAAGGAATGAGACAAAAACCAATCAGGTATTCAAAACCCAGAAAAAATCGGGTTTCTGTTTCAATTACCCGAAAACACGTACCCGATTTGACTAACCCAAAAATAAGCAATATGTTTTCTAAGCAGCAGTGCCATTTTTTGAGGTGCAACTACACTTGTTTAAAATATTGCAAAATGCCACTTTTCCTTGAGACTTTTTCAAAGATACAAGTCAAGTGAACCTTCGTATTTTACTTACTTTTCTTGTTTTCTGTTGACGGGTCGCGTTTGTTGTCATTGTGTTCATTTTGAGAAGCAATTAAAGAAGGATGGCGACAAGAATAGAAAAATTCGGCTAAAAACCAGTCAGGTTGAGCTTCATACGTCTTTTCCAACTCCTGAATGGCCGTCCTGAGTTTGTGGAGGTTAGGGGAGTGACCCAGGAATCTGTGGTCTTGCTTCAAATTCTTGTTCACTAGGGCTGACACAAGGTGAATGAGATTGGTGGGCAGCACATACTGCAGACAGCCTTGCAGCTGCGGTAACACTTCCTGGTTGCTGGAGGGCGAGAAGCGCATGGACAACAGGCAGTGGTGTCTACAAATACGCACAATAAGCTTTAAAATAGTAGGTCAGGGAGTCGAATAACATATTTTTCCAGATCGAAATATAATCAGAAGTGAGGCCAATATTGGAATATAAATTCCACTTCAATAAAATTACTCTGTTAAAGGGGCACAGAGAAAATACGGTATTACTTTTATTAATAGTTGGTGGAAAGATAGGATAGGTATTTTTCAGTTTACTTTATAAATATTTTCAGTAAAAGGTAACTTTTACAATACAAAAAAAAATCTAGTAAAAAGTCAGTTGCGGCCAAATAAGTATGTACAATCCGGAGCAATTGGGAGATATTGATCGCGCCACCGCTTTCATTTATTTAGGAAATGTGCGTAACTTTATAAAAAATTAAAATGCTTGCACGCAGCAAAGAAGACAAACAAGAGAAAAGACGAAAGAAGCGAAAGCTTTTATGGATTTTGGTGAAATGAAGGTACAAACATGGAAGGCCAGTTTCCATAATATCCATGTGAAAAGAAATTAGACTGATTTATTACTTTCCTCCTCTTCACGAATATGAAAAACTATTGTAACATCTGGTCGAGTTTTTATTCCAATTGAGCGACTTTTTTTGTAGCATCCTCGGCACGCTTTTCAGCTAGAAGCAATGTGATCTCTACCAAAAGTAAGCTGCGATTCATCTCTTCGTAATTGGCATAAAGGTGTATATGGCCAAAATACTCAAACTTTAACTCTACAATGGTGCATACGGAGTAAAGTTTCCCTTTCAAATGTCTAACTTTACTGGCAAAAGCACAACTGGCAAAAAGACTTACTGCAGAACCATATCAATGTGGGCCAAGAAGAGATGGTCGAGAGGGCCGGCCGCATTTCTCTCCAACACATACTCTCCTCCCCGTATTTTGCAATGGTAGCGGTGAATAGCACCCAGAGAGTTGACTATAATCACCTTATCCGCTTCCAGCACGGAGGCGGACAAGTAGTCTACCATGTTACACTCAATCCTCTCTGCATCCCAACAATCTAACTAAAAATTGTTTAGATAAGAACTTGCCTCACTGCTGCATATGTTTGTTGATAAACAGAAAATGATAAGTTTTCAAAGCAATTGCAGGTACTTATATAGTTGGTACTCCACAGTGAACTGACCCCAATTTTCATGTGGAATTCATCCTTCAAGAATTCGGCAAGTGCTATTACCGCTGCCTCATGTTCTTTAGAATCGTGGGAGTAAACGATGAGTACATTCAAGCTAGAACCACTGTTCATGATCAGCAGGGGGCTTTGTGATAGCGCCACTTCTCTATTCTCCAGGTGTATTTTGGAGGGAGCAACACCACCATTATGCAACCCTCCTGCACTACGATATAGATCAGGATCCTGGACAAAGCGGATGCGAGCAACTTTGCCTTTGAGTTGGTAGTGTCTGTAGGTGAAGAAAACAACGATGGCAATGCAGATTATGATCAAGATGCACAACATGTTCATGCCTAACAGTAGGGTCCTACAATGGTGGTTGGTTAATTGTGGGTTAACTATAAGGCGACCTACCATTGACTAGTGTCTTCTTTGGGTTTGGGGATGGGTGGAGGAATTGTGGCATCAGAACAGTTGGGACAATCGTTCTGCACTACATCTAGTCCTCAAATTGGTGTATGAGATGGTGTTTGAAATTTTTCAACTTCTTTATAAAAGTCCTATTGCTAAAAAAAATCTCATTTTCATAAAACTTTTCTAAGTTAGAAAGCAAAACTCAAAAAAAAATCTGACTTAAATTGGAAATTGTAAAGCATTGCAAAGCACACTATAGCAATTGAAAGTGCTAGAGCTCATCTATCACATTGTTATAGTTATGTTTTATTTTCACTAATTTTACCCCATTTTTGAATTTTGAAATGGCCAGCCTCGCTGACCAAAAACAACACTTTCGACACCTGCTTCTCGAAGCCAAAAAAAAAAAAAGCCGCAGCGGCTCGGGATATTTGCGAAGTGTATGGAGAGAGATCTATTTCAGAAAAAACACCTCAGTATGGTAAATTCAAAGATGGCAATTTTGACCTTAAAGACGCACCCCCCCCCCCCACACCGGTAGGCCATCCAACTTTGACGAGGACCAACTTCGGGCCTATTTGGAAGAGGATTGGCGTCAAACCCAAAGGGAATTGGCCGAGAAGATGGGCTCTACTCAGCAGACCATCTGCAACCACCTCTAATCCATGGGATTCACTCAAAAATTGAGAGCTTGGATGGCAGAAAAGAATTCAGCAGAAAAGACCCTGCAGAAGAGGCCAAGTCATCCTGCTCCACGACAGCGTCAAACCCCATGTTGCAAAATTCGGCAAAACCACCATCAAGGAGCTCAGTTGAGAGATTCTTCAGCACCCACCGTACTCCCCCGACCTTGCACCAACAGACTACCACCTTTTCAACTTGTTGTCCAACCACATGAGGGGCGTAACCTTCGACGACGAGGAGAACCTTGAAAACTGGCTCAACGAGTTCTTCGAGTCTAGACCCAGAGATTTCTGTCGAGGAGGCATTGACCAACTGGTCGAAAGGTGAGAGCAGGTCGTAAGCAATAATGGAGAATACATAATTGATTAAATTGTTGCTATTTTTCATTAAAAAATGTTAAATATTGAACAAAAAAAAACGCAAAAAAATAATTTGTCAAGCAAATGCAAATTATTAGTCATTAGACACAAAAAAATACAAACAAAGCACTTACTAGTTAGCCGAACAGGTTTGTAGTCGGCAGCTATACAGGAGCAGACCACTTTGTTGTCGTAGGAGTCGATGCCGTAGACGGAGCAAAGGCATCTGCCGTCATGTGCCCTCTCCACCGGTATCACTGAGGGGATGTAACTCACGTCCATCTGCAAGCATGTGGCTCAACTATGCGCAAGCAAACATAAATAGAAAGAAATGGAACCTCCAGATTGGTGAAGTTGAACTCGCCAAAGAAGACAGTAGAATTATTGATGACCTCCCTTTTCATCTCCTCAATGGTGACTAGGCCAGAGTGGAGCAGCTCCAGACCTGTCTCGTCCAGCAGTCGCACTTCATATTGCTCAAAGCAGTACTGGGGAGGAGCACCCACAAACTCCACTTGCATGGTTCGTGCTGCAATATTTGATTTTTTGAGACATTTTTAGAGGTTAACAACCTTATTTTTTCTGTCTCGTTAATATGTAGCAGCATTAATTTGCCACTATTTGAGTTTAAAGGTTTACGGGTTGCAACTTTACGTCTTTTTAACATTTTGACTTCTTTTTGAAAACTTTTTAAAAATCCTACATTTCCATACTTTTTTTATTCCCATGTCCCACAATGGGCAAAAAGACCTCAGAAATCTGAATTTAAAAGAGAATATTGGGATGGAAAAAACAGGTACCACTTTTTAAAAAGGGTTTATTGAAAAAAAAAGAATATCTTGAACACAGTTTTGCTAACTAGGACCTATCGCATATTGGAACTTTTCTATGCATGCTATTTTTTTTCATCCAGAATGCCTTTTCAAGTTATTTGTCTCATGTATGTGTGCGCACCTCCGTCGCTGTCGGCTCAGAACTTGTTAACACAAATACTGAATCAGTAATGAAGTTAAACAGGCACAAAAAACATACAAAAATTGTTTTTTGGTAAGAACGTACCTAGTGAATGTAGGAAGATTTTTCTGAAGCCAGCTGTCCATTTAGACGCATATGGGTGGGCTGAAAATAAATAAAGATTTCTCTTTGGTACAAAAATATGGTGAAAAGATACAGAAAGTTTAAACTCACAAAACTGAGAGCAATTAGGTGAGAGGAGTGCTTCATTGTGGGGGGCAATCACAGGGTTGTGGGGCGTGGAAAATCTCTTGTGCACTGACTTGGTCTTCGAATGGCTCTCCGGCAAACTGTAGATGGTAACATCGTAGTGTTGCGAGAACCTGAACACACTGTCGGTTGAGAAGTGTAGACGCGGCTAAACCATCCAAACGTGTTTGATAAGAGATTAACATGGACTTAGAGACTAACCGAAGAAGAAATACCCTCATCCGTCCAATTGGACTGGGACACATTGAACAGAAAACAGGCCTGTTTCCTGCCATTCTCTCCTTGAATGTCTAGTAGAAAGGCTAACAGTTGTCGAGTAGAGTCTACAAATGGGATAAAGTCAACCCTCGTTAATCCGGCATCCTCAATAATTCAGCAGAGCCTGGTCCCTTTGGGTGCCGGGTTATCGATGGTTGACTGTATAATAATCGGACAAAATTTTGGAGGGGTATCGACCTAAACCTGGTGAATTAATTATATGCTTTTGTAGGGCCAAATTTATTTTTATTGAACTCTTGTCACAAAAGTGACTACTCACTCACTGTTTGGTGGAGTTTGCCAAGAAATATCCACAGTAAGTTGGTAGTTACTGCCTATATCTCCGACAGAACCATTGCCCGCGTCGCCAGCCAGTCTTCTGGAGGTGGACAATGCCTTGGCAAAGGGTTCTATGCGGATGTCGTGAGCTTCTCCTGTACTTTTTCCAACATTATTATCGTATATTGTGCTGGAACATTTTTGCAAATTACCTGGTGCTTGTTGGCCATCCTCCACTTTGGGCACCAGTTGATCTGTGTCTATTTTACAGTCCACTGAAAACCACTAATTTTCTAGGTAAATTTGTATGATCAAAACAAATACAACAAAAAGCCCACCTATACGGACGGAACAGTGGAGTATATCCTGTAAACAGCGTTTTTAAATGTTTATCTAATTGTTCTCGGTCACCACTGACTTTATTTTTATCTACACAAAAATACTTTTCTGTAGCTGCTACCACCTTTAGTTCCTGTTCTTTAAAATTATTTACTCTTTTTCTTGTGTCCCCGCTCGTAAAATCCCTAATAGATAAAATTAGAGTAAAAGGATAGAAAAGAGTGTCTAACAGACCTGTGTGCATTCAAAGGAAACACCTTTTTTGCCATCCCGAAATAGAATCTCGATGTTTTACTACTCTTGCTAGTAATAACGGGTTTATAGTGCATGGGCAAAAGAAATAGGATGGAAGAACAGCCAGAAAAACGGGGGCCCTGGTGGAGGATGGGTAACGATTTTTGGGCTTGTTCCACTTTTTTGTTTTATCCGTCCTAACCATTTCTAATGCTCTTAAACGATAACACACTCGGTTTATG
>BBSZ01009873.1:0-15024 GCA_000981365.1 Subanguina moxae
GTTTTAGCTATAAATTGGGTGGTAACTTGCCTGAGACTTGTTTGGAAAAAGTAGGCCAAAAACACAATGATTTTGAATTAGGGGGTGTGGTTCTAACCGGTGGTCCAAAAGTTCGTGGACAAGCTTCAAAAAAATGTGTTTGTGGCATTGTGTTTTTGGCCTATGTTCTGCTGGTGTCTTGTGGGCATGTTATATACCAGAATGTAGCCTAGATTATAAGCTACATGTTGGTATACAACATGACCAGAAGACACCAGCAGAACATAGGCCAAAAACACAATGCCACAAACACATTTTTTTGAATTTTGTCCACGAACTTTTGGACCACCGGTTATTAGAGAGAATACGGTATAATCTTTATCCATGGATGCAATCATAGGTATAGGGTAGTTTTCGATGAGCTAATACTATTATTGAAATTATTTGTCAGATCTTTGATCTGGCTGCTTTCTATACCCGTTGGTAGTTGACTGTTTTGCGGAAGAGCTAGCTTAACCGCTCTTCCTCGGCACTGAGGGAGCCACCTCCAATCACCAAGCCAGACTAAAATTCCTTCGCCACATTTTGACCAATTCCTAGCTACACGAATTAGTTGGTAGCGAAATTGTGGATTGCAGAAAAAGTAGACAAATATTCTGGCAAAGCTGTTCACCGTCACCATAATACTGATCAAATCAGCTGTGTATGTGTAGAATTTTGTGCTGCAAAATAGAGTTGTTACACACACTTACTAAGAAGTGCGAAATTTCGTCGACCCTAGCAACGAGTATCCCCCATATTTTTTTTCAGATTGCGGAGCACTTGCACTATACCCCCCAACACTCGATTACGCTTATTTTATCTACACAACCCAACTAGGAATCGAAACCTTGTAAAGGAAAACGCTTAAAAACTGAACCGCTCAGCCACGAGCACCCAGTAGATATACTTTATAAATAGTAATGTTACTAAACAGTATAGTAAGTACTGGGAGAACAGTGTAGTCGGGTGCTGGGGGTATAGTATAATTTAGCCAAAATTTTTATGGGTTACACATTCGTTGCTAGCGTCATTTTGCACAACAACCTTGAGCCATCTTCATTGAACATCAAGGAGTTCTGCTTGAAGATGTGCTCCATGACCGTGATCAACACATTGAATAGATTGCAAAACAAATAAGTGAAGGTTATCATGACCATGGTCCGTGTGGCATATCTCAGCTCATTGCGATGACGTCGGTTGGAGTAGACTGACTCTAGAAACTTTTTTTTATTCAATTGAGGAAAAAAGGACAATTTTTCTCTTTTTTGTTTAGTTTTTTTTTTTTCATAATTCCGACTCACCTTTTCTGAGTAGTACCGATAATTTGGGCATATCCACAAAGTTGTAGCCTGGTGGCAAGAGCTTGTGGTGGTAAATTTTCTTTTTAGTCAAAACTATTATGAGCACATTCAACGCAAACAGGAGCAGAAAAGGCAGCAATATGTGCAGAAATGAAATTATATAGAAGTTGAATTGTATGTAGTCTTCTCGAGCCATTAGAAAAGGGGCAAATGAAAAGTCCTACAAACTCGGCATCAAACAAATACCGTATTTCCTCTAATAATCGCCCCCTAAATTCAAAAAAGTGTGTTTGTGGCATTGTGTTTTTGACCTATATTCTGTTGGCTGCTCCTAGGCATGTTATACACCAAATCGTAGCTTAGATTCTAAGCTACATTTTGATATATAAAATGCCCACAAGACACCAACAAAGTATACGTCAAAAACAGAATTCCACAAACACACATTTTTTGAATTTAGGAGGCGATTATTAGAGGAAATTGGTAGTTTATTGCAGAAAAGATACCTGAAATTCTGGGCACTTTTCATTGTGCACTATTCGATAGTCAAAAAAAGCGGGCAATCTCAGTATAAAGACAGTTAACAAAGTGAGCCCCACTGTGGCGAATCTTCCAGCAGTGCTAAAAAAAAGAAAGCATTCCAAACCGACAGAAAATATTTGAGAGCAGACCTGCCCACAAATGCCATACATTTTAAATCGGCTGCAGCTATAAATCTCTCTAAAGTGGCACAAACAACCATGTAGGTGGAGGCAAACTGCACTAAAACTAGAAAAATTGATAATATAATAAAAAAAAATAGGTACTGCGATTTAATACACTACTTGGGGTGAGTCGAACAATTTCAAAGCTCAACCTACCCATCCTACTAGTGCCGTACAAAGCCATTGCATAGGAGTGCCACAGTTTGTAGAGGTCCGCCTGAACATAGTAAATTGAGACAGCATCCACCGTAAAAAAGGGTAAGTAGATGGCACAAATCAAGGTATCAAAAATGGCTGAAAGAAGCAAAAAAATAATAAATTCTCATAAAAATGGGTTAAGAAAATGTATACCAAGTGCAAAAAGATAGAAAGTAGGTGATTTCAAGCGTTTCCGATTGCAGAACAACCTCTTAAAAATGTATAGTGTATAATCTCTATCAATGCCCCCTCCTCTCGACATCCCGTTCGCCTCATTTTTTTTTCTAATATTCCTGCCGCTAGTGATTTAACGGAAGGCCAACCCTAGTCAGATGTCAAAAAAGCGGTATGTCCACTTTGAATACTTGAAGAGCCGAGTTTTTCTTCCTCATTTTTGTTGAAACATTCATCCACAAAAAGACTTACAATAAGAATGGCATTAGAGATAATGCCGAGCACAGCAATTGGAGTGCCCAAATAGACTACCAAAGCGTATCTGAATTTGTCATAAGCCTCACTCTTGGCGAAGCAGTCTTCATTAGGAAGCAGCGGACTGCGAGCAGAAATATTGCTGTTTTCGAAATCCATAAAGCTCTAAAACAACCAAGTGTTCAAGCACGGCGACACGCACAAGAGGAGAAAAACAAAAGGTGTCAAAAGCAGCTGTTTCACACTTAACCACATATCACTCCGACTTAGAGAGCTTTTGTTGACAAAAAGAGCACTAACATCAACAAAGTAATCCCCAAATTGATTATTTTGAGGATGGACTTCCTTTTTCTCCCTACTTCCAGCCTATTAATTAATAGTTTTTGGATGGCCAGCTCTACATAAAGACCCTTCTCAAATTACAGGCGCACTCCTAACTCCCACCACAATGGCTCTTCTTCTAAAAATAGTTTAAACCTATTTTAAGCAAGTTTTGCTTCCACTGGTTAATTCACGGCACAATTTTCAATCTTTTAAAAATGACCCTTATACTACTATTCAAAGTCTTAGCAAGCACATGAAATTGCGTAAAAGAGTGGGAGAAAAAGGTGAAGCCTTTTTGTCTTTTGTGAAGCCTTGTCGACAAACCGAAACCTTGCAAACAACAGACGCAAATATAAAATATAAAAAAGATATAAAATACAAATAAAAAAAGTCTTGGAGTTGAGATGCGCAAACACCCACAATGAGAGAAAAATCACTTGAGAAGAAGCCATGGACGCTTCCAAATAGCATGCGCGCCAGAGCTTCTCTACGCGGCAGATACCAGCTGACATATTTATATTTAAGATGTTCTCTTCTTTTGAGTAGGCGCTTACTAGAAGGTGGCCCTTCATTGCCCCCACCCCTCCCCATACATACTTAAAACGCAACGGGTGCTCCGACTCACACAATGGTTGTAAGAAATGTACGAATATAAAAATGCTTAAAGAATAGACCGCTGGGTTTGACAAGGGGTTTATCTAGCACAAGAAGGCTAGATAGAATACATAACGTCAAGAGAAATCTAGGTTGCAAAATGACAAACGCAAATCTTCAACCAGTAAAACCGAACGCTGGCCTCCTTGCGTATAAAGGAGCGGTAAAAAAAGCAAGGCGCATTAATGACCCCAGACGACACATATAAAAGGACTGCTCCAGCCTAACTCCTCAAGAGTTGTAAGATATACAGACACATAAAGATGCTTAATCAATAGACCGCTGGGTTTGACAATGGTTTTGGTTGGTTAGAGAATTTTTTTTTCGTCTACTCTTAGCTTTAATTTTTTTGACCAAGTTTTACCAAGTTTTTCTCCCTGGACTATGGCAAAAGAGACCTGACATGCATTTATTTCTCCAGAATTTTGCTCGAATTTATTTTACAGGTAAGTCAGTGAGCACAGCTAGTCCTCAGGAGTTCATTAAACAGTCAAACCTGGATATAACGGACCCCCGATATAACGAACATTTTGGGTGGTCCACAGGGGTTCATTATATCGAAGTTTGACTGTAGTAACAAAAAATATAAAAAAAACAAGTCAAATGAGCTCTTATAAGGTTAAGTAACAAAAAATAATAGTAAATAATAAAGAAGAGGAAGTCATATTCCTTCTAAACGCCCATTATATATGTGAATATTATTATGATTGTTATTACTTTGGTCAGAGACGTGCACAGCAACTCCTCTGGGAAATATGAAGAATGGTAGAAAGGAATAAATTTCCCAGAAAATTGGAATAAAATATTTATTTAGAAAATATTTTGTGTACAACTCTTTTTAACGGCACCACACCCAACCGCTTACAATTTCTGAGGGCAAGAGGTGCAAAACTCCCTCTTGCTTTGTTCAAGTCATATTCAATGAAAAATAATTGGCAATTTGTGGCATTTGGTTAAAAAGGAGCACAGCAACATGCATCATTTATAATCAAATCAAAAAAAAAACAATACAGCCAAGCCTCGATTTGACGACCCCACTAGGCACTGACTCAACGGGGTCGAGGGAGTCGTTCACTCAAGGGGTTGAGGGAGGCATTCAATCAAGGGGTTGTTAAATCGACTGGTCACCTTGACGTACTTTCCTACAAAACCAACCAAAATGGCTTCAGTGGGTCAACGATTCCCCTGTTAAATGGAGGGAGTCCTTAAATCAAGCGGCCGTTAAATCAAGGGTTAAAAGTTACTGTATGACAAATAAAACTTTAAATTACAAAAAAAGGTCTTGTAGACACTCTCTTAAAGCCAAAAATACATCTTTTTTTTATACTAAACAAATATAGAATAGGAAAAACAAAAAGCCTTTTTTATTATTCTTATCGTGGGTTATATAAATTGGATTAGGGAATAATATTTTCCGATGGCACAATTCCTCCTTTTCAACCAGGAAGGAGGTTCTTCTTCTTCCATGGCCAATTATTGGATTAGTAGGGGTGTTGAATAGCTTATGAATTGCTGTGATGAAGAACCAAATAAAGAACACTCGATTGGTGAGCACCAGTAAATCAATTCAATTGGCCTTGGCTCATTCAATCGGCAGATGAACACTCTGTTAAGAGACGATCATACATATTTCCACAGGGAAGGCTAACACACGGACTGGCTGTTTTTTTATAGACAGAAACAGGTCAGTGCCCCGTCGGAGAGCCGTGCAGCCCACCCTGAAGGTCTCCTAAAACCCCCCTCGATGGTCGAACTTCGAACGAGGTCCGTCCCGTAGGCATCCTTCATCTGTATAGCCGAGTATGTCTGAGGATTGGGGGGGGGGTTGTATAGCCGAGTATGTCTGAAGATTTTACCATGTTTTTCTCACTGCACTATGGCAAAAAAAGGCTCTAAATACATATATTTCTCCAGTATCTTGCTCGGCTTGATCTCACAAGTAAGTCTGTGCGCGCATCTCCAACTCTAAGGCGCCATCGCCGCCCGTAAAAAATACTTCTTATATGGTGTCAGTATACCCAGAAAACTCTGAGGGGGTTATAATACCGTAGTACCAATAACACTTTTTGCTATCCCCTTAAAAGTTGGAAGGAGTGTAAGAGAGTGCTTATCCACAAACTCAATTGTCAGTGTGTTTGGCCGGCAGCATCAATTGTGAGCATTCAGCCGCACTCTTTTTCTTTTAGCCCAAACGATGTGTAATTGGATTTTTGCTTTGGAGCAGACTAAGATAAACACATCAACACACTGCTCAAATCTATTCTCTCCTATTGTTTTTCTAACTTTTTCAGGCAATTGTCTAAATCTGTCTAAAAACCAACAACCTCTTCCCATTACAATCAAACCTCTGCAGAAAATATTTATCCTGGGTATGGCGTGCGCTTCGCCTTTATCATACGGCTCAACTATAGAGGGCGGATCAGTGGTTGCGATTGTAGCTATCCTATTTAAAAACACTTAGGCATACAATTTAAGCTTAGGTAGGCCAGCTTAGGTTAGCCGAGATGCGGTGTATGCCATGTTATAACTAGGGTTGCTGGTTCACGGCTAACCTATGCTGGCCTAGTCAAAGCAGGAGGAGTCCTCTAACAGGAATACCATGTCAAATACCCTCTTTTTTTCGGTATAGGACCGACCTTTTTTGAATCACTAAACTTGGTGAACCAGCAAAGCCAGGTGAAACAGGGTATACGCTAGGTCTCAGCTAACCTATGCTGGCCTACCCTAAGCCCAAGGCTTAGTTATAAACCTAAGTGCAGTACCTGGGTCTGGATACACCATTTACAAAATAGCTTACCTTTGTTCCTCCAAGGCAAAAACTGGAACTTTTTAAGCCTTTCGACTTCCCAAACACCGACTCAGAACACACAAATTCGATTGAAAGGAAGCCATAAAAATGGTAATCTTAAACACTTCTATGTCTCCTTCAAAGATTTAGCCTTCTCTCAGCCTCTAGGTAATTTTTGGGCGACAAAACCTTTGTGTTTTAGGCTCAATAGTGTTGTGAGGCTTGGTCTCCATCATATTTTCACAAAAAGTCAAGTCTAGAGGGCACTTGCATGAGGCTGTTGCTATTAAATTCCCTGAGGAGTATGCCTTTTGCTTTGCTTAAGTCGGTTTTCGTTGTTGCGTCTCTTTTAGGTCCCTCTTCTTTTGTCGTCCAACAAATAATCGACTCTGGAATACAATTTAGTTGTTTCCTTTTGTCCTGGTTAGCTCGGTTGTTTTAACCGTACACACTTATTTGGACGCAACTTATAAAGCTTTAAACAAACGCACAAACAAACCAAGTGGATGTCCACTTGGTGTGAGAGCTTTTTTTTTACTTTCCGGCTCTGAGACCCTTTTTCCTGTACTAATTAGGGCATTCTAAAGAAGTTTTAGCAGGGGTGAATTGCGGTTTTATAAGGTATTTGTTGATTTTTCGAAAAAATTTGAAAGCACCCTATGAATCGGTATTTTATTCCTGTCAAACCTGCTTTAGAATACCCTAATTAGTATAAGAAAAAGGGTTTCAGAGTCTGAAAGCAAGAACAAAAATTTACACCAAATGGACATCCACTTGGTTTGGTTGGTGCATGGATCACCCAATACAGTTGAACTTCGATTACACGTCACCCCAAAAAGTTCGGTCCACAGCTGAGTCCGACCTTTTTTTTTTTCAGTTTTTGAATTTTGAAAGGCAAAAATTGTTGAGGTTTGTAAATTTGACAGGAAAATTCACAATCTTTGCAATTTTTCGCCTTAGAGACATCAGTATGAAAACTGGCAAACGATGTCAAAAATTGGGGTAAAAAAAATGGTCGGACCCAGCTGTGGATCGAACTTTTTGGGCTGACGTGCTACCGAAGTTCAACTGTATGACTGCGCTTGGTGCATGAATGAAATTTAAAATAGTAAAAACTCCAAAAAAAACCAACCTTTATATGTTTTTACCGTATTTCCTCCAATAAACGCCCCCCCCCCCTAATTCAAAATCGTGTTCTTGGCATTCTGTTTTTAACCTAATTTTTCCAGACAAGTCTTAGACAAGTTACCACTTAAATTGTAGCTTATTGTTTTAGCTACAATTTGCGTGGTGACTTGCCTAAGATCTGTATAGAAAAAGTAGTTCAGAAACAGAATGCCAAAAACACGAATTTGAATTGGCGGGAGCGCTTATTACAAGAAATATGCTACTTTATTTCGACGGCATTCTTCTCACCCTGACTCTTGCTTTTCTACCGCCTCATTTTGAGCTCCGTGTCTCAAGCTTCAAGCCTATATGTCATTCAATTACCCAACATTACCTTTGTAGTATGACTCTAGCTGAACTTTTTTGCGCAAAAGAGAACCAAATTTTGTTGTTTTACTAGCAAAAACACCGTGTTTGGGGTATTTCCACAAAAATGTAGTTTTATTTCATTTCTTTTTAATATTGAAAGTGAACACTCGAATTTCCGAGTGAATAATTTATTAAAATATTTCAAAGCTTTTTTTTATTTTCCCATAACTTATTTGGGCTGCTAATCAGGAAATTCTTAGTAGGGACTTGTTTTCCACAAAATTTAGAACAAAAAAGTATTTGGAAAGAAAACACAATTTTTTTAGCAAATATTTTTCTGCTTTTTAGGTCAAATGCGACTGCAAAGAGGTGCGGATTATTGGATTGTCAAATGTGTTCAGTTTTCCTCTCTTCTTATTCTCTATCTTTTCAAGGTTTCGGAAAATGTTCAGGCTGTAATGTGCATCAACTGTAAAACCAATCAAAAAGAGCTGGTGTAAGTTTGTGGAGCACTTTCTTGGAAAAGGATAGATTTTTTGCCTTGGGACACCTGGGTAGACAACCTTGTAAATGATATTTTTACACCCCAGGTATAAAACTAAACACTAGGCGGCCCTTGTGCTGTATCTTAATCAAGAGTATTGCTTCGATTCATTTCGCAGGTAAGTCTGTGCGCGCATCTCTAACCATCAAGCCTTCTTCGGCCCCTTACGGGGGCTTGGAGTTGAGATGCGCACACAATCATACCTGAGGCATAAATTAGTCGAGGACAAGCTCTGGATGCATGAAAAAAGCATGCATGCCAGAGCTTCTTTATGCGATAGGCCTCTTTAAGGGAAAATATGTTCAAGATCTTCTCTTTTCCTATAGAATAACCCCTTACCTCTCCCTTACACAACCCTCGGTACTACTGTATTATACCAAGGCAAAAAACTGTCCTCTTCTGGAATAAGGCCACATTTTGAATTTTTAGGTGTGAAGAGGAGTGTGAAGGCGATTTTTGCGTGTTGTGGAAGTATCGTGAAATGTCCACCAACTATAAAATACAGGTTTTTTTTATAGAGCACAGTCAGAAGTCGATTTAAGATACAGCTCTTATCCTTAATACAGCTTTGACTGTCACGTATGCTTGTTAGAATTGGCTGGCGTTTAGGGGTGTGTGACAGGAATCGACAGAAGTAAATTAGAGATGGGATGCAGAACAAACAGGGTGGAGGCCACTCTCTGTCTTTGTGAGTAAGTAACTTTTTTAGCCTTCTTTTTCTTGGAGCAGGGCAAAAAAATGTCATGATGTGTTTGCTATCAAGAGTAGTACTCAGATTCATCTGGTAGGTAAGCCTGTAGGCGTATCTCTAACCCTCAATCATGGTGCGAATCCTTTGACTTTGAGACTTAGAGGTCTTATTAGAGGAAAATATGTACCTTCATTCTTTTTAGCTTAAATGACTTTTGTAATGAGGACCGAGTGCAGGTCTCCGATCAAGTGCCAATGCCCAGTATGACCAAATGCCATTCCTTCACCGAAGCCAGCTTCATGGTTCAGAAGCAGGTCCAAAAGCCTAAGTTCTGCTTTTCTGACTACTGCTTTTACACCCAAATCAATGTTAGTCAACTCTTATAGCGGATGGATCAAATTTCATCATTAGCGTATAATCCATATCTCAGAGCATAAGAAATATTTTGCATCTCTGTCTATTGTAGTTTCCAAACTACTACAAGTTCAGGTTCTTAGTGCACCACCCTAAAATTTCAATAGGTACCCAAAACATTTGCACAATTTCAAGGATTAAACAAGCGTCGGGAATTTTTTAGTTTGTGCTTCAAAATATGGATTTCGTAAATGCTTTAAGCTGTGGAACGCATTTTCTGCCGCATTCGTATCGAAAACATTAGATTGTGACATAAGTCTTGAGGTTTTTCTTCAAAGACTCGATTTGCACTGTTGTTTATTATACGTCATCATGACAACTAATCAACAAAGTAATTTCCTTCGAATTCCACAACTTTTTCCCATCCTTCTAGCAGCTTTTTGAAGGCCTCTGACGTAGAATCCGGCTGGCTTGGAGACAAGGAATTCAGTAAGGTTGTGATAAACTTCTGCTACAGAGACATATATTCTTCCACGCAGAAGCGAGCCAAAGAGATGATAGTCTGATGGAGTAATATCTAGCGAGTATGGAGGATGAGGCAATCCTTCCCAGCCGAGATCTCCGGCCATTCTTTGATTAAGTCGAGCGCTATAAAGCCTAGCATTGTCGTGAAGGAAAAGCACATTCATGTTTCAGCACCCTGAATTATATAAATAAAAATCAGCACGTTACCGATATGAACAGCAGTCATCTAAAAATTGTGTAGAAGTAACAGGATAGAAACAGAAACAAAGCAAGAATAAAAAGAATAGTGCGAATAGAGCTTTTGAACATAAGTCACACGGCTTATGACACAATCTAATACGTACTTAACCAAATCCGTAAATAAATGTTTAGTCAACAACATATGCCGGCCAAAAGGAGACTCTAAAATCGGCAAGTTGTGGTCAAACGCCTGAGTACAACTTCGACCTGCTAATTGGATCTCTGTGGCATAGCACTGGCCTATTTGCTGACGCTTGTTACGAACTACAGACCCAAGGCAAAGGCAACTCTATGTTGAGTTGCGTGTGCTCTAGGGTTGGCCAACTTTGTTAGAATTTTTTTTTGTCAAGCAACCATTTTTAGGAGGGTTGCAACAACCAAGCACCATTTAGTGTGCCTTCTAGTAAGCTGGTGACCTGTCATTTGGTTAACGCTTATGGCCCAAATACTTCAAACGACTTTTGCAAAGGGCAGTTCTGCCTGATTCAGAGGAGCATGGTGCCCAACTATGGGATGCAGTACTTGAAGGGATGTCTTAGTTCTAGCCCTTCTGCCCAACTCAAGGTTAGTTTCTTCGATGGCGCACGTTAGACTTTTTCTTCCGCTTTATGCTGTAAATCCTTGTAAGAGAAACTATGTTCAAGATATTCTCTTTTCCTACAGAGTAGGCCGTATTTACAAAGTTTGTCTCTTGTCTCTTGCCCTCCCTTATACAGCACTTTTTCCCAATAAAATTTGGTTGAGTAGCCCTTTTTGCAAAGTGGCCCTATTGTCGAGAGCGGCCATGGCCAAGCGCACGTGAAGTTGGTGAAAAATGGGAATGGAGTGAATTTTTGATTCCACTCCCTTCGGATCCACAGGGAATCGCCTTAAGTAGTATCGACTGTAATATTTTTCATGTGATCCATCTAAAATATTACATTCAGGCGGGCTATAGCAAGGTGTTGGGCGTGGAGCAATGGCTCTGTACAGTCAACTTCTGCAACTTTGATGTCAATATTGTTGGGGATGTAAATCCTCGGCCAGAGAGTGTGCATCTATTCGAACAGCCGATCAAAGAAAGAAAACCTCCCAACAGTGCTTACTCCACCCTAAATTTTGATAACAGGACGGGCGTGGGCGGTCGAGTGAAAGCACAAAATTTGTCCATCAGCCTCATGAAGCTCAGGAATACTTCTTTGGCCGTAAAATTAGACAGATATTGTTTGCTTTTTATGCTTATCTTTTGTAGTTTACTGAGGTATTAAACATTATTTTTTTTCATTTTCGTTTCACAAAACAAAAGTTCCGCACCCAAAGACAGCAAACAACGACTAACAAAGATTTTCTTTTCCTTGACAATCTCAAGGAGCTCTCCTCACGGCACAGTCCCACGGCAAATACCCCTAAATAAGAACAACATCAGACTGAATAATTCTTTTGTAGAGCTTCTGAATGCCACTTCACTTCTTAATGAGTCTTTGTGTTGACCACTCTAGCCATTTAGGATTCCTTTCAGTTGACGGATTGGTTGCCTCCAACTATAAAGAATTGACAGCATCTAAAAACAAAAAACAAAATTGGTGACAGTTTTAGAGCAGTTAGAGCTAGTTGAATAATAATTAAAGAGAACAAAAAAAAAAGAACGGCTAGCTGGCACAAAATTCCCGCATTGTTGCTATAACGACCCTAATTTATTTTTTTACACACCCAACATAGCAAAAAATAAGCAAGAAAGAAAATTAAGAAATCGCAAAGAACAGAAATAGGCTGGTAAAGTTTTGTTTTCTTGTCATTGCTTAGTCCTAAATGCACAACCTCAGCACAATCAGCAAGACTTACGGAAAACATCAGCTTAAAGCCACTGCCTCTGCAGATGGACTTTCTCCAGTTGATCCAACTCCAAGTGGAGGTTCAGAAAGTGCAGCAACGGCAATTCCTGCTCGCATGAATGTGTCCAGTGGAATTAGTGCAGGTATGGCCATGCCTTCCTCCAGTGCCAGCTCCACTGCCTTATCTCTGTCTCAAGGTCCTGTTCTAGCTGCTCGACCAGTCTCCTCCTCACAATCGGTTCTACGCCATGGCCTCAGTGCTCGACTGCCACCGCTCAACATTCCAACTGTTTCCAATGGCGTGGGTTTGTCGGCTGAAGAGTTGAGTGTTAGAGGCACTTCACCCATTTTGCCGAGACCATTGGAACCTTTAAAGGTAGGTGGACTTCCACCAAAATTTTAATTTAGCCAGATAACTGCATTTTAATTAAGTATTCGCAAGTATCAATAACCGCAAATAGACATGGACATCTATAAGGAAAGAAATTAAAAGCTTTTTTTATTGAACAGTTAACTAGATAATCCCCATAAGCTCCCATTACAGTGAAGAAGTACAAACTGGAAAATGTCATGAGTTATGACTTAGGATTTAACCTTCAGAGAAAGCTTAATGAACACTTAACGATTTAACAATAAACGAGAAATAAACGATGGAGCATTATGGGATCCTTCTTGGCCTCATCCAGATTTCATGGCTCCACAGCCACTGCAAGTCAGAATCTTTCCGCCGGAGCCAGCACGCACTTCGTTTCCACTGCCACTAGAGCTGCTATTGTTGCGCCACGACTGCTCCTGCATCCACGGGCTCTTTTCCGGGAGGGTCGCTTTCGCCTCCTCTTTCTTCGGCTCAATGCTTTGCTCGCTGAAAGAAGACAATTTAATAACAGGTCTACAAGGACACACCTTTCAACTTACTTCAGCGCCTTAATGATCATGTTGAGGTTATAGTCGAACTTCTTCGGCGGCGACTGCATTGACGGACACGGCTGGTAGAGATCCACATAAGAGGGTGTCATACAATCCGAATTTCTCATCGGACTTTGCAGAGAAGAGTCAAAGAAGGAAGGCAACGGAGAAGCGAAACGCGGAGAGAAAGGACACATCGGTTGCATCGGTGAAAAATTAACAGGATGGAGACGCGGCGTGGCAGCTAAAAATGAAGTTGAAAAAAGAAGCAACTGAAAACAGATAAGGAAGTGACTCACGCATCTGGTACTTCAATGAAGAAGGACGGTAAGTGCCATTGATGATCGACAATTCCATCAACTGCTTTCGTTTGAGCTCATCAATCCCCTGAGAAGTAGGCAGAATGAGAAGTTTCTTGATTTGAGTCACAGCTTTCTCCAACTTGATGGTAGCACGCTCCTTGGTATCTTCGCATTGAATCAAGACATGGAGTTGGTCCTCGAGATGCTCATAATTTGGCTTTCCACGATTGAATTCCTCCTAATCAAATGTATCTTGAATGCAATACTCAGAAAAGCGGTAGGAATGAAAAACCTTGATTTCGTCGCGAAGAGAACCCTTGCCACGAATCATGATCTTGCATCCGGTTTCCTGCTCCAGCTGTTTAGCGGTCATCCCACGTGGGCCGAGGATTCTTCCAACAAAGTTATACTAAATAAAGACAATAAACGCAATCAATAACTAATTTTTACGGTAGACCTACCCCGGGATGCTCTCGGATCGGCAAGAAAACCTTCTCAGACAATTTGACCATCTCTCCTTTGGGATCAGGCAACTTCAACAAATCCTCACAGCTCAGTTCACCCTTGAAAGCCAAGGAACGAGCACGCGAAATCTCTAAAAAAAAAAACAAAGACTAATTGGCTGACGGGAGAGAAGATATCAATTAAAAGAAACCCTCATCAACCAAGCGCTCAGCGTGCGGCAGAGCATTTGGAATCAATGAGAGATGCTGCTTCTCTTTCAAGAGATCCGCAAGATAGTCCATTCGTTACAATCAGTTTTTTTCTTTAATTTGCACAGTGATACAGCTCAACAACAATTCTAGCCTGTAAAATAAATAAATAAAAGTCTCCGGAAACAGTAACACCCTGGCCACATACGGAATGTTAACAGGCATGTTAACAGTGAAAGCGAGTCAGCAGTAACGCATACAACCATTAGCTTCTTGACAGAAAAATCATATACCATATAAAATATCAGTCAAGGTCTTATAAAGCGACTTTTTCAGGATATATGGCCGTAGGTTGTGCAGCCAAATTTGTTTAGGGTAACTTTTCCGCAAAATTCGCCTTTGTGGAGAGCCATATATCAAGCAAACCAAATGGGTGTCCAGTTTATGTAATTTTTTTGCTTACTTTCACGCTCTGAAACCTTTTTTCCCGTACTAATTAGTAGTGCTGTGCCCGATCTATATAACGCATTGAAAGATTGCTCGAAAGGTTCAAAATCATCAAACTATCCTAGAATTGTCGTTTCGGGTAAATGGAACCGAAACTCGGTTTTCTTTCAGGTTTCGGGTACCGGTTCGGCTTGGGTACTCGAAAAAATTCGAGTACGCGACAACCCTAAAAATATCGCTATCAAAATTTTCGAAATATCGAAAATATCGATCTGTCAAAAAATTCCACTGAATACTAGTGCTGTGCATTTGCCTTCGGGCGGGATTTCGGAACGGGATTTTTGGCCAAAAAATTTTCGGGGTCGGAATTTTGGCAAAAAAAACTTTGACCCTAAGTACACTAAATTACTTTGCAATATCTTATAAATGACTCCGTCGGTCCAGACCAGATATCCGATGTAAAAGGGAGAGCCGTGTATAAATCAATAAGCTACTTGATTTTGGCCTTGACCATTAGGTACATCTATGATCCATTCTGCATAGTCTTTTCGCCCTCCGATGTAAGGATTTTCATGCAAAAAAAATAAAAATAAAGACGTGATGTCACCTATTAAACCCTCTCGGTTGTTGTTATTTGTCGAATTTAAAGAATGTGA
>BBSZ01009878.1:0-16698 GCA_000981365.1 Subanguina moxae
TACTTTAGTGGTTTCTGACCCCAGGCATGTCACTAAGCCTGAGGCTTAGGGTAGGCCAGCGTAGGTTGGCCATAAACCACTAAACTTAGGTAAAACATGGTACACACTGGGTCTCAACTAAGCCTAAAGCTACCTAAGTTTAGTGGCTCATGGCTATCCCAGCCTAAGGCTTAGTTAGTATGCCTAGGATCTGAAAATACCATTTACAAAGGTCTTATCGAGAACTAACTCAAAACAGTAACAATTTTCTCTAAGCCTTAGGGTCAACGGGGTGCCACCTTCAGCAGCTTAAGCTCTGAGGTAGGAGCACAAGTGTTGGCCCCAATCCATTATGCTGCTGATCAACTGCTGCTTCTGCTGCTATGTGATTGATAGAGAACAACAGTCGTAGTCGCCTTTTTTCTCTTTCTTCCCCACTACTCAAGAGCCATCTAATAGCTGGCCAACTACTTGGCCCAACAAAAAGTTGCTTTCCACTCATTTTTGGTTCTTCTCTTTTACTTTTTTATAAGTTTATTTTGTCGCTGAATGTACTTTTTTGCTAAAAACGATTTTAATGATGTTTTCTGCACTTTTTCATGTCAAAAGAAAGACAGAGGCTTTACATGGCGGACCTGTTTTAGCTATACCATTTGAAAAAGTCTAGGAAGTTCAACCAGGCCAGGCTTTAAGGAATCCACGGGGTCTAGGAGGTCTAGGGGGTTCAAGGAATCAAGGCTTTAAAGGGTCCACGGGGTCTAGGAGGTCTAGGGGTTTTAGGGATTCTAGGCTTTTAAGGGGTTGCCCTAGGTTCAAACCAAACAAAAAGTGTTTCTTTAACGGGTCTAGCGTATCCTCCAAATCTTACTACATTGTGGAGGGTATAAAGTTTTGACGGGAGGGGGCGGGAGCGTGATATAATTTAGTATAGTAAAAATTCCTATATAAAAATATACAAACCCTTATAAAATGTTGTTCAGTTGTCCCAAACCAGCCAAAAAAGTTTGTTTGCCTCTCGATAAATTGCAGGAGCCAACTCTGCCCCCCTGACAGCAATATTGATGAGCTGGCCAGAGGCAGTCCATGCTTATTACTTCCCCTGCTCTCGCCCCACCAAAAAAGTGTTTTGTATATACCATGCCCCAACCTTTATTGTTGAACCGCTAGTATAGAAGGCCCAAGGACAGTCGATTCATCATTTTGTGCCCCCACCACAACCTTCTACTCCCCTTTTTTTGATCGGAAAAAAAAAATTGTGGGGATGGTTCGTTTTTATTTTGCTGTGGTCTGTTCCTGTCGTTGGGAGAAGAAGTAGTCTCGAAGAACAAGGCAAAGATTGTTGAAGAAGAAGAAGAAGAAAACAGTTTTGTCTTTTTTTTTCTTTTGCTCATTCCAATGATTACAGCTTGAAGAAGAGAGAAAATTTGTCTTATCCCAAAACATCTGTCTGGCTGCAATCTTTTACAATGTTGTAATAAGAAATAGGACAGTTCCTGGGGGTTGATCAATTTTCAAAATTTTTGATACTTTTAAGCAAGAGTACCCATTTTTGAAAAAAAAAATTGGCCAACTGTCCTATGATCAGCCGAAGCCTATAGGCTTGGTTTCAGTTAGGATATAATAATCCAGTTGGCCATGGTCTTTTCTCGGAATGTTTGATATTTTTGAACAAAAGTACCCATTCTTAAAAGAATTTTTTCATTCTGGAGCCTCCAAGTAGTCAAAATGTCCTCAGGAATCCGAATCTGAAAGCAGAATTTCAAAAAGTGGCTTGGTTGCCGAAATATGACTAAAAGTTGGACTTCGATGGCTGCAAGGAAGGTAATCTCTGTTCCAAAATGTGGGTAGTCAAACTTTTGGTCATATCTCGACAACCAAGCCATTTTTCTCAATTCTGCTTTCACATTCGGATTTCTGAAGACATTTTGGGTACCAGGGAGTCTTCGAATAAAACATTTCTCTCAAAAATAAGTATTTTTATTCAAAACTCAAAAATTTTGAAAAAACCATGTCCAACTATCCTATGTCCTAAAACAGCCACGGTTTCCAAGTCCATTTTGGGCACTTTTTGGCCAGGGGAAGGAGGGATGTGCGGGAGGGAGGCGGGAGGCCAACCCCAGTTGAGACACACGTTCTAGGACCGAAAAAAAAAACTGACAAAGGAATTGGATACACTTGCAGCACTATTTTCATATCTACAAGCACCATATTTCAATACATTTAGCACATTTTTTACTCTGTTTGCTTTGCTTCCGCTCATTCCAATCTCTTTTGCTGGGGGAAGAGAGAAGAAAGACTTTATCCCAGGACATCTGCCTAGCCATTGCTTTTTTTTGTAGCTAAAAGTGTGTTCTTTCTGCAGTCGAGAGCCTTTTTGCTGAAGGCGGTGCTCGACCTTATCGATTCTATACATTTTTCTTAAACAATGTGGGGCTGTCAGTAGGTTGGAAAAGTCATGCTTTGATTACAATACAGGGTGGGCACTTTAAAATTTCCGATTTAAGGACCAAAAGGGCTCTGTATATTGACCCTACCACTAGTTACAGACCCGTGTTTCAGGTAGAAGTAGCGGTCAGCATCAGTTTTTCAAAAAAAGGGCTCTTTAGCCGAATGGGTACCGATTTTTTACCTTCATCCCTGTTGTTTCAAACGACTTTATGCATTTATAATACGCTAAAAATGATATGGGGGAGATTATTAGAGTAAATACGGATGGATTGTTGGTTATAGCCAAACTGTGATATGGACAACCCTTTGTAGTGTTTAGTGTCATTCCCATTGTCCAGCTGTATTGCATTTGGAAGATACTAGTTTGGAAATTTGCGAGTTTGAAAAGTCTCTGATAGAGTCAACCCTCAATAAGCAGGGAACCCCAAAAACTAGGTTCCGATTGCCGAATTATCGAGGATGCCGGATTAACGAAGGTTGGCTGTAGATTTTTTTTTATTTTTGGACATTTCAGGAACAGAGATTGGACGAATGTGGATATAGAGATTGGCTTAATTAGACTCAAACTCAAAAATTCAATGGAAATGGAGGTGCATCAGGGCAACTCGCAGCTGCCTCAGTCCTACCATCACCCCCAACAGCATAGTCATCACCACCATATTCATCACCATCACGTACACCACAACAACACTATTATTCCAATAATTAACTCCTCCAATTCGGTGCACTTTGAACCTATTGGCAAGGACAACAGCTCAAGAGTGATAAACAACACAGGCTCTTCTTGTTCAGCCTCTTCCTCCTGCTCAACGTCGCCGGTGGTGAATAGCGGAGAGTGTGTAAATACAAGTGCAAATGGTTTAGTGGATATCTCACCAAATAAGATTCCAAGTAGGTGTAGTTGTGGCAATGCTCAAAATATGTAAAAAGAGAGACCCTGTTTTTTTCAGTAATTTTTATATATATATTTTTTTGATTGTGTAAACACGGATCCCTTGTTTTCAGTGAGACATCAACAGTGTTTTCGAAAAATACACCTACATCTACAATTTTGACCTACACCTACAGTGTACCTAATCATAAGTGTAACTGTATACCCATAGTGCACCTAATCATAATTGCAACTGTATACCTACAGTGCACTTACTCATAGATGTAGCATTTTGTCTCCAATGGAATACTTATAATTTTGAATTTCATTTAATTACCCACCACAATTGTGATAAGTCTCAACTGAACTAGGTGGATGTCCACTTGATGTGATTTTTTTCTTATTTTCAGGCTTTGAAAACCTTTTTCCTGCACTAATTAGATCATTTTAATGAAGGTTTAACAATAGTGAATTACCGTTTTATAGGGTGTTTCTCAATTTTTTGTTTTGATTTTTTGTATTGATTTGATGTCGCATCAACTGACTTGATGTTGATGGAAATGGTTGGAGAAAAAATCCTTGAGGCACATATTTTTGCTTCATCTAAAGAGTTTTTCTCCAACTTTTTCCAACAACATCGAGTCAGTTGATGCCTGACTGGAAAGAAGAGATCCAAAACCTGGGTTCCGTTCAATAAAGAACGCAATCTAATGGATACCTCTAATATAGCTTACCTTACTATCCGACCTTGAGTATTCTTCTCTTTTGTTCTGATCTTCAGCTTTGGGTTGAAAATTCTGGCTTTCTTCTCTGTCTTTGATGTCGTCTTCTAGCTCTAGCCTTGGGGAATCTTCTGTTCTGATCTTCAGCTTTGGGTTAAAAATTCTGAAAATTGAGATAAAAACAAGGTAAAGGAATGGTCAGACCCAGAGGTCGGCAGACTAATTTCTTGCAAAAACCGTTTTTTTCAGCCTGTACATCTCCTGAATTGAGCAGTGCGTCAAGAAGAGCTTACTTTGACCACAGTCAACAGCAAATATTCGAAGGTATCCTCCGAAAAAACACCAATCAGTCTCCTACCAGTGAGTCCTCCTCTTCTCAGCAGAATTCGGTGCTGAAACATCTGGATGATATCAGCGCTGCCAGTTCTCTGTCTTTAGGTAGAAAATGTCTTTGGGATTTTTTTATAGATCAATCTTTTAATTTTGTAGGCGTTAGACCATTGAGCAATGATCGCAAGAGGCCATACCCCTGTAATTTGTGCTCTTCCAAGTTTGGTTCCAAAATGGAATTAGAGGTTCTTTTTTGTCTTTAAAAGTTGATACTTAAAGCCATTCATCTTCCTTCTACTTTTAGGAGCATCAAAACTCCCACGTATGTTTTCTTCCTAGTCACTCTATGATTTTCAGCAAGCCAAAATTTCAGACAGGCATGAAACCATTTCAATGTGATGTGAGCATTTACTTTTCATCACTGACCATTTCTTATCGACCACTTTCAGATTTGTCAGTCTCGCTTCAATCGGCGTTCCACTCTGTGGAATCACAAGCGGATACATAGTTAGTGTTTTTGTTCCAAGTGTATAATAATATATTAGTATCAATATTTTCTTTCAGATGATGCAAAGCCTTTCGTCTGCAACATATGTACAATGACATTCAAGTGGAAGAACTCGCTAAAGTGTCACAAGGAAATGCATCTGAGGAAAAACGAGACGAACTCCATTCAAGTATTTAATTTCCCACATTATGATCTGACTGCGGTCCAAGATCTCCTTTTTTTTCAGGACACTGACATTCGTCTGCTTACTTATGCAACTGCTGCCAAGAAACATTTGGTAAGTGTGGTCACTCGTCAAAATGTCAAGAGGAGTAGTCCAACTAAATATGTTCAGGGGGAATTTCAGTGTGAGATTGGTGATGAGAATCCGGCTTCTACCGCTAACAATTCCTCTTCCTCCAGTCTGACGTTTTCTGGCAATACTCGCAAGCGTGCTCCTGCTGTTCAGGCGCAAAAGTCGTTTGAGAAAAACATTCTGTTTCATCCATGTGATTCCAAGCCGGTACAGCTGGACAGGCCTTGCCATCAACAGCAACAAAATGAACCAATTTCTGTCATTTTTTCACCAAAGGTTGATCAAATTTTTAATCGATTTATGATAAGTCAGTTCTGTGTATTTAAGGCAACAAAGGCTATTAAACTGGAAGAATTGCCGTCAGATACTGCTGCTATCCTTGAGGGATCCGGATTGTTGCTCAATTCCACAGGAGAATTCATTCGTCAGCAGTTCACTGAAAATGGTGCTTTCGATGTTTCCATGCTTCCGCCCTCTCATTCTCCTTCCGTTCTATCTTCTCATTCAACGGTAAATCAACTCTACTGTATTATACCTGTATTATGATGTGTATTTAAATTTCTTCCTTGCTTTCTAGGGCTTGTTCTCTTCCTCCAATGTGCACAACTGCTGCTCCAAACAGATGCGTCACTGTGGATTGCCGGTGGACAACCAGTCGATCACAACATCCGACCCTCTGAATGCGACAAGATGTGCTGGTATGACTAGAGGCGATATGGCCAATGGAAACTTGAACATTGATTCCTCTCTCTTCAACTGTAATGTGCAGATCAATGGGTGTGGCCAGCAGACGAATCTCTTCTCTCAGCTCGATCATGAACCCACCAAAATGCCCAACTTTTTGGATCAGGTGCTTATCAACTTTTTTTCTACCTGAAATTTTATTGCTTACTCCGCTTTAGGGTGGTTGTGCCTCGGCCTTGAACATGAGACTGCCTTTCCTCAACTTTGACTTGCAACAACTGAACAACTCTTTGGTGGAACAACAGACCCACCAATTGGTATGAGGTTTTGGAGTTTTGTATCAAGCCTAGTCAATTTATGTTTCAGCAGCACTCCTCTTCAGCCTTTGATTCTTTCAATAATCTCCAGCACCCACAAATTCAGCAACATTTTAATGGTGGCGCTTCCTTTAATATTCCTACTTCATTTCCTAGGTTGGCTCATGTTTTGTCTGATTAATAGCTTCGGTTAAAAAAAAATTAAAAGCTTCGGTGTGGTCGGAATTATGAAAAAAAATGTTTGACCGTACATACAGGCTGATCCAAGAATTTCCGATACTTTTAAACAACCATAGCTCTTTTTTGTAGACCGAATTTTCGAAACTCTGTAAGCGCAGATCGACTCAGTTTGAGCTCCCGTTTTGTTTTCTGTACTAATTACGGTATTTTAAAGAAGGTTTGAAGATCCCGAACTATTATTTGGGCGATACTGCAAAAAATATTTTAAAAAAGTACCTAAATTATAGCAGCGCCAGTGCCAACACTTCAATGAACAATCATTCCTCGGCTGAAATGGTTTTGGGTGGATCCCTCTCTTATCCCGTAAAATTTTTGTGTAATTCAATCCAACAAAGAACAACTATTTGTTGCTTTTAGTTGGATTCTACGGCAATTCTAACAGCAGCAGCTGCGGCCGCCAATGCATCATCAACAGCAGCAAACAACAATGAGTTGGGCGTGGACTACTTCGACTACACTGCTGGTTCCTCCTCCTCCATGGACAACTCCTATAGCCACAACATCAACGGTCTAATACACCAGCAACAACAGCTCAACCACCAGCCACTCAACAGTGTGGAGCATGTCAACACCAACAACAACAATAGTCTGTTGATAGCACCGCTCAATTCAGAGGATGCCCTCGGCTCTCTGGTGCATTCATCTCATCACAACTACTTGAATTATTGACATTTTCTTTCATTAGAATAGGGTTTACAAATAAGCATTTGTTTTTGACGGACTTGTGAGCTGAATTGTGTAGATTCAGGTTTATTTCTTACTCAGCATTAGAATTCCATTTGAAACATTTCATTTGACTTGTACAATGCGTTTGTTGTCATCTTCGTTTCCCAACCACATTCAACGTTTTTTTTCCCCGACAATATAGACCTCATAATTTTTCTCGTTTGTTATGGCCAAAATTTTCAAGTTTTCCGACTTTTGCGACTTTATAGTTGGGTAAAAACAGCAATATACTCATATGTAACTAAGTGAGTGAGTCATCGGTTCTCTTTGCCTTTAGCTTAGTGTGTTACTTTTGTGGAGGACCCCATTGATTCGTGACTCCGTGTGACTTACTAACTTGAAAAACTAGGCTATTATTCTTATTGGTTTTTTTGGGCATAGGGGCGTAGGACTTGTTTTGTGACGTTGCGTCAATTCAAACATTTTGTTTTGTACAAAACAAGCCAAACGTCTGCGCATCGCTTTTTTATGTACCCAGACTATTTATTGACGCTACTCTAGTATACCCCTATTTTCAAATTTTCAAACTCTTTGCAATCCATATTTTTATGTGTAATTTCGTGTGAGAATCACCCACGTCTGGTCTATTACGTATGGTCTATTAATTGTCCTGAGCCTAAGGTAACTCAGTCTAAACCTACGGTAACTCAGCGTAGCCCAAGCCTAATGTAACCAAGCCTATTCCTAAGGTAACCCAGCCTAAGCCAAAGCGAGAACCCAGTTTTGACCCCAGTTACACACAACGTCGTCTGAATGAAAGCCTGTAGGGAGATGTGTGAAGAGTAGTACATCGACCAGTTGCCTAAGCTTGAGCGACGAAATTGCACATAAAAATATGGATTGAAAAGAGCTAAAAAAATTGAAAATAGGGTTATACTACAGTAGCGCCTATTTATTCTATCAAATTTGCCTAATTTTGCTGCCTGTTACCCTCTACAATTGGTCTTCAAAAGCCATACTATAGGTATCCCAACTTGGTGTTTGGAGCCTAATCCTCAGTCTAATCCAAGACATAAATTTGTGTCTGTTGCTGTCTTGTGTTGCCTTGCTGTTTTTACTCGTCACCATCAAAAATAGGTTTTTTTTGCCATGCTACAGTACATGTTTCCCATTTGCTCATGAGCCATTGAATCACAGTGCCATATTATGTGTATATGTTTGTTCTCATTGTGTATGTGCGCCTTTATCAACTAGCTTGCCATTATCTCTAGCCTTTTCCTGCTCTATTAGGCCTTATAGTTCAGCCCTCTATTATTCCAACTATTGCCTTGCTGTTTTTTTAAGAGGAAGAATACAAAACACTAATTTCTCATCACTTGCCTGCCTTAACTTTTGTGTGTCTCAATTTGTTAGATTTTTAGTAAATAAAGAAGTTTGTTGCTAGTCCTTTTTTACCGGTTGTTTTTTTCCCCGGAAATTAGGACGACTTTAACCAAAATAAACTGAGGTGGAGTTTATTGACAAAAACTTATCTATTTTTTTTAACTCTTTTTAAAATGTGTTGTGAGAATCACCTAAGTCTGGTCTACCAATTTGGGGAATGACACATTTTTAAAGGAGGAACTGGAGGTAAGCCCAAGCCTAAGGTAACTCAGGCTAAACCTAAGGTAATCCAGCCCATGCTTGAATGCAATAAACACGAGCACCTGGTTAAGTAGTATTCATCTGATTATTTTATTTTGGCAAGTTTCTTTTTTGTATTATTAATATCTATATCGAGACCAAAAATAATGAAAATACTCAAATCGATAAACAAACTTTCATGTTAGGTATCAAAAGTAAATGTAGCATTATTAGAAAAGCATGCAGTCCTTCAAAATTATAAAAGCAAACTTTTGGGGCAGCCTGCTTTGAGGTAGTCTTCTGCTTTGATGCCAAAATAGGTCCTGGAAAGCAAGCAAGATTAGTTCATCCCTCAAAAACAAATAAAAGTAATGCGGACATGTGGTCGTTAACATCTCCAGCCAAAGCTAGATTCCTACAGTGGTGGTCTTCTGGATATTCACACAGATCAAATTCATCCTCCCTTTCCATACCAGTATCGTAGTGAATCTGTAAAGGAAATCTGTACTTTATCATGTTGGTATGAAACGCTCCAAAAAAGCTACAGCATATCTGTAAAAGTAGGGCTGTCGCTCAGCTCCAGCCACAGACAGTAAAAGATTGTCGGGATCCATGGACTGGGGAATGTTGGTTACCTATAAGATTTTGACGTAAGACTTATATCTTTTTGGATTTGAGCGTATTTTTAATATCACCTACAATATCATTTCGATTTATCACTCTGTAGCGGAAACTAAGTGTTTGTTCAATAGCTTTTGCATACTTCAAGTTTCCTTAAAAATCCTGGTTCATCAAATTGAAAGCGGCTGGCAAGCATTAATACCTGTTCGTGGCTCACCAAATGTGACCAACTTGACTTTTTCGGACGGAAAAATGGTCTGATTGACCAGATAAAGAGCAGTCATTGAAGCTAGACTAGCACCTAAGGAATGACCCGTCACCTGAGCAATAATTATGTTGAGATAAGTTGGCTACAAGGACAGGCCTACCCACACTCGGTAGCCTTCGTGAGATTGCTTTAGCTTCATTAAGGATTCCTTCATGCCACCCTCTAGGAAGAGCTTTGTAAAGGCAGCATAGAAGTAGGTCATCACACCACTGCCATTCACAAATTTTTCCCACGCACCCAGCTGTGCTCCAATACCGTGAATAAACTCCTCAATGAGAGAGCCAGGATTATAGAAAAAATTGTTGGCTTGAGTAGCTCACTTGGAACAACTGCTTATCCACTGTGGAGCCTCTGTAGACAACATATAAAGCTTTAGCTTCTTCGGAAACAGCCAGCATGCCAGCACAAGTGTTGTGACTCTGGTCACAGTCCACCTCAAAGTACTTGATCAATCTGAATTTCTTTGTAAATGGACAACATTTGGATTTTTAATTACTTTTTGTATCATTATTATTTTTTAAACAGATTTTGAGACCCGACTAGATTATTTTAACTCTTGCCAGCAAGAGCACAAACTGTCGGTCTCGAGGGGTGTTCTTATATCGAGAATCGACTGCATACCATGCTTGTTTAGCAGCAAACAATAAAAAGCAATTTTCGCAGTCGGCAGGATTCGAACCTACGCGGGCAAAGCCCAATTGATTTCTAGTCAATCTCCTTAACCACTCGGACACGACTGCACGCAGGAAACCCTTCTATATGTTTATTGATTTATTATTTAGCATATTATATAGTATCACATTTTTCCAAAAGCTCTTTATTGAAACTTACTTCACATCACTTCGGCTGTTCTTCAAACAAGAAGTAGGGTCCTTTTGTTTTACAGCCAACGTCAACTTAATTAAATAGATGTTTGGTTTAATAAATAAAAAGCCACCACATTTTTGACCAACCGCGTAGAGACTGCGCCCTAACTTATCAGTGTACCGTCGACCTGAAAAAATGAACGGAAATTAAATATACGTTTATCAAATTCAATTGAAAAACTAGTGACCCTTTGCTGTGGATGCCTTCGTAGGGCACTTAAACACATCTCTTTGAGCAGTGGCACTGCCAGCAGGACAAGCGATTGGTCCTCCACAAGTGTTGGTTGAATAGCACCATCTTAAAAAAAGTTTTAAACAGGTAATAGAGGATGAGCGCCGCTTCATGTCTGACCTATGTTGCCCTATCCTAAAACTAAGCTCAAAGCCTAAGCATCTGCTTAAGCCTACGCCTACCTTACCCCTAGAACCGGTCCCGAGAGAGTTCGCTATATCAAGGGTTAGCTGTAGCTAAACCTGTTTTCTCAATTTCATGAATTAGTTTATCAAATGGCGAAGAAGATAGGAATAGAAGAATTAAAATACTGAAACTTAAGATGTGAAATTTAATGTAAACCTGCAGTATTCGCGGAAAGAGAAGATGTGGATATAAGAGTCAGTGCATTTGGCACAGTCCTTGATGTCACTGCACACATTCACCATGCCAGTATGTCCAATCCCCACTAGTCCAGCCACCACCAACAATATGGAGGTCAATACACCTGTCGGCATTTTGAAAGCCTGCAACAAAGCCAGATATTTGTCTGACCTGGTCGAAATCAATAAAATAACTGAACTGAGTAAGTTCTCGTGCTATCTAAACTTGCGACTAAAAAGCTGACCTAATTGTTGAAGGAGATGGCAAGCAATTTCTGCAGTTGATTTCCAGGTCATGGGCAAGCACTCCCTCTCTCTTGATAGGCTCTTCCATTGAGACGAGAATCTCTTCCGTCACTTGGATTGGGAAATGAGAGCCATGTAAAATAACAATTGTTGCATGAAAAAATAAATGACAGACCAAAATTTGACCAATTTGTAGCAGCTGATTAGAAACTTATTGAATAAAACCACATTAAGGAGCAATTGGGCAGCCCAATTTGGGCTTAAATGCCCGCGTAGGTTCGAATCCTGCCGACTGCGAAGTTCGCAGTGCGAACTCCCTTTTTAGGCACTTTTTTCGGGAAATGGCCTTATTTATTTATTTTTAAATTGTGGCTTGTCACTGCAAAATTGCTTTTAAGAACCTAGGATTCTATGATTTCTTTATTAAAAAAGACACAATTTATATAACATTTAAAATAAAAAAATAATAATTCCACTTCTATTGATTGAAATTCGTGAGTTAACTAATTTACTCAACTCTCTTTTTGGATCCAACCTCTCTGAACTTTTAAAAACCAGTTCTCTCTAGATTTTTGAAGGAGCCAAAATTGTATTTTTTGTTGTTAAGAACTATTTTTTTCTTACCACCTATGGGTTAAATACCTCTTAAGAGTATCTAAGGGTTTTTGATCTTAACCTCCTCGTCGACCACGATGCATAACCCAACAAATATGATTATAAACAAAGAGTTGTTATTGTCTTATTTTTATCTAACTTTTCTTCCGCTGCTCTATCACTTTTTCCTTCATCATATTAATGCTATCTTTCGCATATAGTTCAGTGTACATCAGGAACTCATTCACCTCTCCGCCCGTCCGTCTGACATTCCACCGGTGTTTGGCAGCATAGTAAAATATTTTGGCTGCAGCCTAAGCGGAGGCTCAGGAGGAGCGGATACACACCTTATCACCACACCGATTAAACATATAGCTATATGCAAGACAGATTTATATGCAAGACAAATATTTGAACTGCCCTCTCTCTATTCTTCATTCGTAAGCGGGGCGTAGATAATCCGGGCGTGCATCCCTCCTTCTGTCCTCCGCCCAGCAGGTGAGCGGTATCCGCAGTGCTGAGTTGATTCGGGAGCATGATTGCCTCAGATTGCTTAAACTTGATTATCTCGGCTGTTTTACAGCAAGTTTTTCTAATTTTTTTGTCCAGTGTGTAGCCCTGGATGTGCTCTTTTTAATGTAGCATCAGTTTACTCAACGTTGCTGAAAAAAGCAGGAGAAAAAGTTGTTTGAATGGAGCTAAAGATCATCACGTAAAAGATCTTTCTCACTAACTTCTTCCAGCAACATTGAGTCAACTGATGCTGCATTAGAGAGAACAGATCCATTGAGACAACGTGATCTACTTCAAGTGGAAGAGTTTTCCTCGCAGTCACTTTGAACAAAAAGAATTATAATAGAATAAATGTTGCTATTTTTGTAGATATTGATTGACAAAAGGCAGCTACCGCTGCTGCTGATAACAAGGAGAATAGAGTGAGGAACGCATCAACTGGTCAATCGCTTCCTCTTTCCCTTGCCTGCTCCACTTTAGATGTTGAAAATGAAAATTTTGCTGCTGGTATTGTTGCTTTCTAATCTCGCAAGCTCGGGCAAGATTCTCTTCTTTATGTTCCACGACAAAGGCAGTCATTTTGGGTTGGTTTGGATTGTTTTTTACCCACATTTTATTTTATGCAATTTTTTCAGGAGTTACACACCATATTTTACAAGGTTTAACCAAATTTTGACTTTTTATGTGCTCGTGGGACCCCCGATAGAAATTTGCTCTGGTAGTCTACTCGGCCAGCTAAGGATAAGCCGGCGTATGTTAGCCGAGACCCAACGTAGGGCCCTGTTTCACCTCGGTTTAGTGGTTCACGGCTAACCTAGGCTAGCCGAGTAGGTTAGCCGAGACTTAAGATGGTGCCCAACACATATAGAGCCGAAATTTTTTTAAGAAAAAACCTCTTTCTGTTTAGTTTGGCAGCAAGAGGACACAAAGTCACCATATTCCAAACTCATTCTAATGAGACCAAAGATTTTGGACCAAATGTGTGTATCTGCTTTTGTATTTGGGACTTGTTTGTATGCTAAATTTATAGGTTGGGTACATAAAAGCTTATTTGCCACCTGATGAGCCTCCAGAAATATTGGCATACTTGTTTTGGAAGTTGAGTATCTCTGTTCATGATCTCCCTCCAGTCTACAAAGCGTGTAATGGTCAATTGGGAACACTTATGTAATTTTAACGTCCATTTTTACGTCCTATTCTCAGCTTTTTTGTTTAGTTCAAACTACTCGGAACAGGTTCTATTTTTACTTTTTATTCAAAAGTCAAAAAAAGGAAAAGAATTTTGCTGAAAAAAGCCGCTTTTCGCACTTTTTCATCATGGAAAGTCGGTTTTTGGGAACTTCACCCCAGGTGAAACAGGTTATAGGCTTCGTCTTAAACTGGGGCTGAGGCTTAGTTATAGGCTGGGGCTTAGACTTAGTCTTAGGCTGGGGTTTAGGCTTAGTCTTAGGCTGCAGCTTAGGCTTACTCGGTCTTCATACACCGGGTCTTGGCTAAGCCTAAGGCTTGGTTATATACCTGAGTGCAGTTTCTAGGGTCTAAAACTACCAGAATACCACTATAAGGTTGTTTACTTGGTTCACCAAGGCAAAGTATCCATAAACCGAATTTCTATGGCGAAAAGGGATGGAAAGTAGCTTTTCTATCGCTTTTAGCGCATTAGAAATGCTAAGAAGAAGCCAAAACAACAAGGCGACCACCAATTCGACTCTTTATATTTTTTCTCGCAATTCCTCGCTTGTTCACCCTTATCTTCTTAGCCAATCCAATTTATGCCTAGCCAAAACTCTAATTCAAACCTTTCTCTGCAAAATTCTCAATTTGGCGTTTAGTCTTGCACCTCCTGCACACACACCAGTAAACAATTCTATAATTTCTCAAAAAGTCGATTTATTTGTTTTTTCTCCTTCTTTTCAAATAAAACGGCATGGTGGCTGCTCTGGCAGCACTGTCCATTATTCCAGTATTCTAAACAAGAATGACTTGTAGTCCAGTCAACCAGAGTGTTCCAGTCAGCAACGGCCAAACCATCACCGTCAAATCGTTTTTGTATGGCAGGACCAGTCGGATGCAGTTGTCCAAACTGCCACAACATCAGCTACACCACCTGTGTCAGCAGCTGAGCCAACAAGTGGCGCTGGCCAACGCCCAACTGGTAGAGCTGCTGATTGAGAAGGATGCTTTGCACATGCAAAGGGACTCCATCTTGGTAGACATTCAAGACCTCAGAAGCGATCAAGAAGACTTGTCAACACTCGTCCTACACCTCTTGCAGGAGGCTAGAACCGACACAAGCGTTTAGAATAGTTGGAGCTTAAGCTTTATAAGCAATACCTATGATCTCTGGTTTTGAGTGTAAATAATCTGGCTAGGTTTTTACGGATCTTAGGTGAAATTTCCTCAGGAATCCGAATCTGAAGAGAAAATTGCAAAAAGTGGCTTGCTTGTTGAGATATGATCAAATCTAGGAGGGAGGAGGATAAAGACTAAGTTTACGGCTGGCTTTGGTTATATCTTTTGGTCATAACCAAGCCACTTTTTGAAATTTTCTCTTCAGATTGGGATTTCTGAGGTCTTTTTACCTACTTAGGGTCAATTTATTTGTTTTTTTTTTCTTTCCCTTTAAATAAAACGGCATGGTGGTCTTTCAGGTCGCCAGTGTCGCGTAAGCTCAGCAATGAGCTGGAAATGTATGCGCTCTTTTCCTACTCAGCTATCGTCTTGCTCTTTGTTTTTGTTCAATTTTGCCCAGTTATAGCTCGATGCTCTAGAAAATATTGTTATCAAATACATTGATTTTGACGAAACAGTCTTATACAACGTGTAAACACGAAAAAACATTTCAAGAATGTGTAAAGATGAACTGAAATAAGGTATGCTTTTCAGCTGCGAGAAGCACTCAACCAAGATTGGGACTTAGTGGTCATAGGTGGGTCAATCAATCCCACTGAAAAAAGTTGTGCTTTTATGTTTAGATGATTTGTTCTGGACACTAGGCTTCAGCTTCGCCACCCTACGCCATCGGTTGTGGGAAAAAGGCTTGTTGCCCAACTCTTCTCCCAAGGATAGTTAAAAAGTTTCGAAAGCTACTTTTATACTCAAAGGCCTTACGCTTACTTAGACCATTTTTGCTACCTCGTGTCTCATGACTTCCGCCTCACAAAGTCACGAAACAAACATACAATGGTTTGAATCGCTCACCTTGAAGAGCTCTTATAGTCGAGTCCCGATAACTGGGCAAGCCCAATAAGTCGGCCAAATGCACAGCCCCCCAAAGCCCAAATTGACTACCCACTAGCTCACCAACCCCTAGTTCACCACCTCCTAATGCACCACCCTCCCAAGTGCAACACCCCCAAGGCCACCATCCGCTAGTGCAGCACCCTATAGCGAGGTGGTGCACTTGGTATACCGTCAAGCTGATCATCAACAGGAAAGAAGCGCAAGCAGTCTAGAATGTCGTCCGTCAGTTTGTGGAACAGAGCTTTGCAGATGTTGCCATTCTCAAGCATACCGATCAACTGGATGATGCTTTTTATAAAGATCGCAGAACAAGAAGACTCCAAAGTTCCCTCACGGATTATTTTTCTTCTATCCGATGGTTTTGAAAATGCCTTTTTATTACTATATACCCCAATGTATATACTACCTATCTAATCCAGTAGCCCACATCCAATGTACTACGACCAAATTTTAGTGTGTAGGCACTCAACCAACCTGTTTTTGTGACCCCTCAGTTTCTCAAAGAAAATGTTAAGTTTAGTTTGTGGTGTATGCAACAGCTGGCCAGACTCTTCTCTCTGCGGACAGTGTCAAATCCTTGGGTAAACATGACTTGGATAATAGCTATATCTATTAATTGTCTAAGGCAGGAACTGGGTATCCAAAATCTCCATGTTCCCCGAGAACCCGACCAACCAACAAGACTACTTCCAAGCCAAGTATTTCACCCACAGGCTCCTTAATTCCTATCCAAACCTTGTGGATCTTATCACCATAAATTTCTATGGTAAATTTCAGTTTCCTGCTCCTCTAATTGACTTTTGACCCATTTTCAGTGGAAAAATTTGTGATGTCTAACATTGAGAAATTTGGAGTTTCCCATTTCACCTGGCATGGTATCCTTCATTTGTTGGTTTTTGCCACTTAACACTCATAAAATTTGAAGGTAAAAACCCAACTCGCCACCTTTCCAACTCGCCACCCCCAACTCGCCACTATCCCAACTCGCCACCCCCAACTTTTATTTATGAGACAAGTAAGGGGCCACTTTCTAAGGAGGGCTCAATCAAAAAAAAAAAAGATCTTGAACA
>BBSZ01009887.1:0-21941 GCA_000981365.1 Subanguina moxae
GGGCTCCGGGGGGTAAGCTCTGCGGGCTCCTACAGGCTCGAGGATTATACTTATCACGTGGAATTGCACGACCTTTGCGGATAAGCGATGATATTCGAAGTGAGACTGATGACACAGCTCTTGCAGCAACTAGAGCACCTAGAGCTCCTTCAATTCCTGGAGCTCCTGCACCCCCTAAAATCCCTAAAAAATCCCAAATTTTTCCCAAAAAATTCCCAAATTTTGCTCCTGAACTCCCTAAAATCCCTAAAAAATTCCCAAATTTTTCCCCAAGATTACCTGGCACCAAAGATTTCCATCTTGACTGGAGTACCATTGCCAACTGTTCTTGGCCTTATCCCAGCTAACTTCACCACTCACCATCCCTGAGTGGTGAACTTACCCCTCGATTTAACTCTCCCTATTTTTCTATAAAGGTGCCTTTCGAAAAGGTAAAATGTTAGAAACCTATAAATTTGTAGAAATGTGAAGTTTTGTTGGTTTGGGCAACTATAGCAATATCTTAAACAGCTTACCATTTTAGACGGGCGACATTCTTGTGGCCATTGATGGTGTAAATCTAGAAGTAGCTGACCACTTCAAAGTCGTTAATCACTTCCGGAGAGCCATCAAGAAGAGGGAAATGCTCATTACTTTTCAAGTAGGTCTCTTGTGCCTTTTCACTTAAGTTCTTATGTCAGTAAGTTGTTTTCCCTTTCCAAACTCCATTATTTTGTATGCTTGTGTGCGCATCACAACTCCGAGCCTCCGTTGTCTCCGTAAACCGGTGAAGGATACATACCTGTGAAATAAATCAGAGCAAGATTCTTGAAAAATACTGCATTTAGTGCCTTTTTTGCCACAGTATAGTGATAAAAACATGGATTGGTGTCAATATTTCGTACAAAAAAATCTCGTTTATACAAAAACTTCGTCATATGCCTATATTGAGAAATGGGATGGTTGTAATGTATAATCCAGCAGAATCATTTGTTTTATTAGCGCTTCTAAAAATATTTTCAGCATGGTAATATAAGAAATGAAAGCATAAATTCCCCAGCAAAACACCACTTCGTAAAGTCAAGAAAAAGCATGCAGATAGGGAGTGTACACACCAATCAGGAGAGAGAGCCCAGCTCCGATGTGCATTTACAGTGTGTTGATTTGGGCACTCTGAGGCGCTCGCGTGGTCGAGTCTCTTTATTTGGTAACAATTCGCGAGGTTTTTTGGCTTGTAGTTTTCCACTAAAGATATAATTGCCATTTACTTGCAGAGAAACCATCAATCAATGAAGATTATTGGAATGACTCTAAACAGCACAACAGTGCAACCAGAACTCCAACAATTGCTCTCAGAAGGCGCTCTACGAAAAGGTAGAACAATAAGGAAACGTTGAGCTGTTCAAAGAGTTATTGCCGTCGCAGACTGCGGCATATGCTCGTGGGACCCTTTTGAAACAGCACAACAGACTAATTTGCCTTAAAAGTGTCATCACTACTGAATTTAGACAAAGTCTTTTTCTGCAGCACACCAAGCAGGCATTTCCTCAACAAATCCACTCGATTGGAGATGAAGAAGATTGCATAGTGGCTACATTTGTAGCCAAGTTTCTAGGCGAAGCAGCGTATCAGACGAACAGTGACTCTTCCTTGACCGTTGATAAGGTTTATTTTAGAAGACAAAGCTACCTATAAGGGGCATGGAAAATTAATTACCATAAAGGATTGGAGGAAATAATGGTGTAAAAACCATTTTGAATTTCTCCTAAAGTATGCTGGGCCCAGCGTGGACCCCATGGGGGCAAATATTTGACTTAAGGGATAGCAAAATTTTTTGTTCTTTTTAATTTTTATGTACTTGAGCTGTCTCTCTTCTCTGTCTTTGTTGTCGTTTTCTAGCTCTAACCTTCGGTTATCTTCTCTTTTGTTCAACTTTTCAGCCTTCGGTTAAACCCGTTTAAGTTGCAAGAACTTAAAATTTTCTCATTGGCTGCTGGCCATAGAAAAACTGGCAATCTAACTAAAGTTAGCTAAAGTCCCTTATTTGAAATTGGGCTTAGCCAGTTGACCCAGCGTATACCCTTAGACATATATTTGGCACACGTTCCAAGGCTCTTATTGCACAGCAGAAATACATGGTGAAAATCAAATTGAGTATCCAACTACACTCCGGACATGATCACCTTGGTTCCCCAAGGCAAAAAGACAATTTTTGGCCAAAACTTTTATAAAAATGGCTAGGACATCAAATGCAGTTCTGGTTAGCAACTACCAAGGGATTTTGGCATTGATTTTCGGTATAGAACACATAAATAAGTAAATATCTTCGTGTCGTTGAATAAATCGGGTGGGCTCCCCAATATAAACATTTCAGTCAACTTATGATATTTTCAGGCCTTGTCAAGCTTAAATGGAACACACTCTCAATATTGTGTATTAAAAATATATGAAACAAAGGTAGTTTATTTAGTTCATCAAGTCAGTTTTTACTGGATGATTTTATTTTGTAGCTGCTGCTGCATTTCCATGAGTCTCCTTCCCTTGTTTGTCTACCCCACCGAAGCATTGTCCAGGCAGCTCATAGTCGCACTAGCTTTACTGTCTTTGGGGTCATTTCCCACGGGCCAAATGAGTCTGACAACTACCTTTGTTTTTTATTCTCTGTAGATGAGCAGTTTGCCGAGCACTCTTTTCATAAATCGTTTGCTGTTCACCATCAGATTAAATGCAGGTATGAGTTTAATCGGAAAAGTCCATGGAAATCACGAAAAAGCAATGAACAGCGACCTCAATTTTAGGCGAAACAAAGCCAATTTCGAAGAGGGTGCAAGCTGCACCCAATTTCCAAGCAACTGCTATGACATTTTGTCGTCTATTAACTACATTATAGAAGATCCTTCTCAACCTGCTGTTAAACCGACTAAGCGCTGCTCTAGTTTTAGCAAAATGCAGAATACAACCGTTGCCAAATTTTTTCAGCAGTTTGGTAAACAGGACAAAGATACTTGGTGAGTATTTCAATGGGTAAAAGTATGTGAATAGTGCAAATTATCAAGTTTTCGCAGTAGATCAAGCTTGGTACACCAAACCAACGAAGCCGTCAAGGACGAAAGTGGGGACGATTGTTCCACAATAATTGACTTTAGCAATAGCTGCAGCTCTAACGATGAGGAGCCACAAGTGAGCAACTTATCTTACTCAATTATTGAATTCTTCTGAAAGCCTTAGTGACGTATGAAACCAACGCAGTATCAAACAGAAGGTCCCAACCTCACAATTAAATCAAAATTTTCGCGACTTTGATATGTTTCACGACCATTTTTGGTAAATTAACAGCTTTTAAGGGTTCGTAAGTCTCCGGATGCACTTTTTATGAGTTTGCAGGTTTTTAGATGCTGTTAATCACGAGCTAAAAAGTTAGAAGTTATGGTCAATCAAGAATTTAGCATTTATTTTATGCAACCTATCAAATTCTTTTGAATTTTGTGGGATTTTATTTTCTCCAAGAGAATTTTGTGTGGCTTTTTATGACCCACCAAAGCCACACGTTATCTGACAAAGCATATAGAGCCCTTAATTCTGAAATCTGACAAAATTATAGATACAAACAAATAATCGGTATGCAATGGCGGAGGCGAGCAAAGTTGTTTTCCCTACTCTCACCTTATTTTTGAACATATCAACTAAAAAACTGCATCCCGCCAAAAGTCCACCTCCGGCTGACCGATGGTTGTCCCTTTGCCCGCCAATACCTCATTTTTTCCTCGTCCTTCTTTTTCTCTGTTCAAACCAGCCGAGGTGTACTCAAGCAGTAAGGGAAAATGAAAGGAGCACTGGCATTTCGAATTCAATTGGTTGTGTGACCTTGTTTTAGCCACCTTTGAATACTTGAATACTTTTCAAGGCACCAGTCTAAGGCGCCTCAGCATGGAATCTGGTAACAAGTTTGTATTCGTTCGTCCCCACAGCCGGATTGCTACGGCCAATAGGTCGAGGTTGAGAGATTCTCGTAGATGCACTGCGGACAGGCTAAAGAGATCTTCCACAAACACTCCAAGAAGGCTAAAAGATAGTAATGGTGATAATCTGGGCTCCAAGACGGTGACTTCTGCTTGTCTTCCTTCAAATATTCCTGAGCTATTGAGATTAGGTGATAGTACGCCTGTAGAGAGATTGTCACATTCTCCTAAAGTTCAAAAGATGACATTTTTGGAGGTATAATCCAGTAGAGTCAAAATTTGTTTGTAAACCCATCTAGTGTTTGTGTCTTTGTAATAATTTGTGTGTGTTTTTAGCCCGATTATGTGGAAATGCGTGCTCTACCAAGGCTGAAGACACCAGTAAGTGAATGGTCAAATAGGAAAGAGGTAGGCTAGAATTCTTGAATTTTTAATATTTTGACCGTGGATTTTGTTTTTTTTTTTAGGGAGGGGGGGAAGGGGGGTATAATCCAGTAGGGTCAGAAAAACTTTTTGACTGAAGAATAAGATCATTTATTGTCTGTCAACTAACTGAAATTATTTAAAAAATAGGGGTAGCGAGCAAGAGAGCAGTCTCGAACCTCCATTTAGCACCACTCTTCGAGAGAATCAAAGATCAAAGGGGGCACGGGGAATGCTGGTGTGTCTTGGTCCCCCACCCTAAATTGATTGATCGTCCCCCTTTCTGCTAGTCAAATAACTTAAATGCAATATTTTCTTCCCTGATCTCTCTTGTTTTTGAACGTATTTTTTCATATTTTTTAAATAATATTTTTGATTTGGAGTCAGGAATCTCGACTCGAGATCCAAACAGTTCTATTATGTGTTGTCGTACAAATAACAACGGTGGTGGAGACTTTTTCTGCAGTGCAATACTCCTCTAAAATGGGCTTTCTTCACTGCGGAGACGAGGGGGGCTTAAGAGGGATTTTAAATTTCTAGTTTTTGAAGCGCTCATTACTCTTGAACCAAGTCGAATATCGGATCCTTCTGATTTATGGTGGCAGTCTTTTTGGTGTCTTATGTCTAAAATATTAGTTGTTCCAATCTATTGTCTGTAGGCTGCCCATCTAAACTTGGAATAAGGCAGGAATAACGGTACTTATCAAAATAGTATAGTTTAATAAAAAGTATGTGTCCGATTGGCGGCCGTCTCGTAACCTGCCTAGCTAGGGTTGTGTTTACACCTCATCCATAATATGCTTCAGTCTGTCTGCCTGTTCGTAACTGCTACCAGTCTTTTGTGTTGAAAGGCATGTCTGGCAGCCAACTCAAAGGATGCCATATAAATGTGGCTAGTTGCTCGATCAATTTGTTGGGTAGCAGCATTGAAAGGCCAGTTAGGTGAGCACTCATAATGGAGGGAGCGGCACAACCAACTCCCTAGAGGACATCCCTCTTTATTGGCCTAAGAGGGAGACAAGCAGGGCACTGGCAGGAGCATATAATCCATTCTTTATTCCCTTTTCCGTGGCTTCTTCTTTTATTCCTTGCCCTTGTTGAACAAATAAAGTTTGGATAGAAGAAAAGAAGGCCTGTAGTTGGCCACTTAGACTGATGCTCTCACTTGCTCCAATTGATTTATGAGGTGCACAAAGTATTTTTTCATTTAGTCCTTTCATCTTTTTATGTGAGCTTTGTGCCCAAAGTATTGTTGGTGGTCCATTGCGGAAATTTGTGATTTTTGGTTTAAAAGACTAAAGATAGAGAAGTACTACTGTGTTAGACCTCTAACACTGTGTCACTTCCTGGTAGGCCACCTGAATTTTCGCATTAAAATCATCTAGGCTTGTTTTTTTTATTTTCTTTACCTTCTTGATGTACCCCTACAAGAGAAAATAAAATGCGGTCAGATCCAAACCCAATCAAGTAGAAAACCTTTTACTGAGGTGCAAAGACGATGTTTGTCTTAAATGCAAATTCTAAAGTAAAAACGAAAAACCTAAAAAGCAAGTTTGCTGTCAAAGAATAGGACCTTTTTCAAAGAGTCTAACATAAAAAAGACCATTGTGGAAGGGTGGTAAATAAGAGGCTATAGCTATTTTAAAATTCGCATGAAATTTGTGCCATCCTATACAAGTAACAAGTCAAAACATCCAAGTTTTCATACCTTTTTTGACTATCTTCAGAATATTCTGGCTTAGTTTGAAGATCCGAGTCATCAGAGTGTTAAGTCAATCCAGCATTACCAAATACAGGTTTGTGGAGTTTATAATCCAGTGGAGTCAGGTTTTTATACATTCGGAAAGCTGGTTCAGTTGGTGATGCTTTGCAAGCAGTGATTTCACTATGCAAAAAACTTTCCATTTTCAATAGACTTGAACTTCTCCTAGTCTTTATCGTTGTTGTTAGCAGTGGAGTACTTAATTCGAAGAAGGACACGAAAAAATGGCTAGCTGATAATTCAACAAAGTGTGTAGGAGTGCCAGCAGGGTGTGTATTTAATGGCCGCTTAAGGAGCAGCAATAACAGAAGCATTTAGTGCTGCGCTAATCATAAAGAAGAGGTCACTAGTAGCTATATGCACAAAAAATGCTTTCTTTTTTATGCAGTTCTTTACCCTCCCATTTTAATGTATGTTTGAAGACTGGAAATTAGCAAAGAGAAGTGTGTTCCAATACCACAACACGCTAATATTCAGCCTGAAAAGCTGGAGCAATATACTTTTGGGAGTAGACCTTCATACTTAGCCATCCATACCTACTTATCCAAATATTTATCCAAAAAAAGTTTTATTAATGAACTTGATTAGCTAATTTTCCCGCCAAAATGTATACTTTCTCAAGATAAAACACAGACAGAAAATACTCGACTCTAATGGATTATACTTCTCATTTGTTACTTCAAGCTTCCTTCTGTCTTTTCTGGGTTTAAATTTTTAGATATTTGACCCCGCATTAAAAGAGTTCTGCAGATCATAGCTGGGACTTGTTTTTAGACACAATATACCAAAAAAGGGCAATCATTGCACAGCCATGCACTGCAACCACTATAACCCGTTTTGCAGCCGTTCAAAAAAGGTCCCCCTAAGCAGAATTTAACCCGGCTTCCTTCTAAAACGCCACTAGCAAAAAAGAAAGAGGAAGAAAGGAATAAGCAGAAGAAGGAGGGTAAAAAAAATTAGTTCAGCAGACATGCAAGAAGAACCAATTTTATGGCACTGCTGGAAAACAAGCATGCCTCAGCCCGACACACACACAACCGTTGGCACCCAATAGCCGCATTAGCTGGCCGTTGACTCTCTGATTACTTGTGCACTGCCAGTTTCTCCTATTTATTGGGCTATATAGACGAGGGAGAGGAATGGGTGCGACGACTGCGGCACATGTCTTCTTGCCACTTTTTTCAGAGAACCTTTTGCACAAGTTGTGTGTAACCCAGCTATTCCTGCGGCTTTTCAACTACTTTCTTACTTATTATTTCGTGGTGGTGTGCTGAAGGGAGAGGGAGGTGGTGTGTGTTCCCTGATTATCATTTCCTTACTGTTTGTGTTTCTCTCAGATTTCGCGTGTTATTAAGGCCGCATTTGTGTTTGTGTTCGCAAAGCTTAAACGAAGGGTGTGGCTTATAACAAATTTTGTGAAAAAAGCCTGCGCTTCGATGTTTTTTTAGAGGTGCGCTCTTTTTTGTGCTGTGTATCTGTTTCTCTTCTATATTGCAATCATTGTTTGTTTTAAAAGCAGCTAACTTGTCCTTCTTTTGTCTACGACAAGTAGGCAAGGGCCAAATCCCTTCCCTTCGGTCTCCACTATTTAGCAAAAGAAGAGGAAAAGTGTTGCACTTTTTTCAACCAACCTGACAATAATGAAAAAGAAGCACCACGAAAAGGTTGTTTGCTCCACTTCATCAGCACCCTTTTCTCAAAAGCTTACCAAAAGTATCCAGCTGAGAGATTTACCTTTTTGAGCTTATTAAAAACTTTCCTCTTTTGTCCAACAAATCATTTCTTTTGACAGCAAATTTTGAGGTTTAATGACAAAATCACGGTTCAAAGAGGTAATTGATTGAGTTAAAGTGAGCTAAAGCTGAATGCTTTGGTTATTTTTTTAGCGTATAGGAATTGGTTTTTTTTTTGGGATATAATTATTGGGGGGAAGGTGTATATCAGTAGAGTTGATTTTTGGTAAATTATTACCAAAATGCGTAGGTATCCTTGTTACCTTTTAACACTGAAATTTTAGGAGCTGAAGCCAGAGGCCAAACGGTATTGCGCTAAGCCAGCCAGTGCCAGCTCCACTACTGCCAATTTTAGCATCAAGAAAGGGGTCTTGGTCACCTCTTTCGAGCAGCCATCCAAGAAGCCTAAGGCAACGGCCACCCAGATAGCCGGAGCCGCTCAACACCGTTTACAACAGATACGCAGAAGAAGGCGCAGCAATTGTCTGCCTCCCTCCCCCACCATCAATCAGCCAAAGGATTGCAGTATTGAGTTAAGAGAAGAGATTACCGACATCAACAGAAAGTTGTTTGGTGGATCGGCGAATGCTCTGCCCTCCCACCCTTCTAAGGGACCACAGTTTAATCAAGACCACTCCTTTGCCTCCTCTTCTGGTAGTGCACTGCCGTCGAAGCAGAAGGTGCTAAGTGAGGTGGGATTTTTTTTGCTTCTATATGGCATTGAAAAGAAGCATGAAAAAGTTGACTTTGCTGGACTATAATCACCTCTCAAGAGATGACAAGAACACTGTGTTCTACCAGCCTTTAATAGAATGCAACTCTAGTCCACTACACTTATTAAAAATTAAAAACATGCACATTTTTTATGGCTTTCTCATTCCGCAGTTTTTTAATTGCATAAGTTGTCACTTTATTTTCGCAATACAAAAGAAAATAATGTCCTAGACAATCTTTTTACTAAAAAAGTTATTTAAGTCATCTTTATTCGGAGTCTATTAAATACTAACTCTCAACCATTTTTAAGTTTTGTGGCGACGTGGATACTCACAAAGGTTGTCGAAAAAGCAAAAGAGGTATGCACCTTATTCTCTTTAAAATGATTACTGACCAATTCTTGTACACAAACATACACCTAATGAAATTCTCTTTATTGACCAAAAGCAAGAAAATCACATTTACAAACAAAAAGCAGGCAGCAAGAAAGCTGAACGCAGCAGTTAATATTGTGCCTATTTATAGAATAGCTTGACTCACACAGACACATCTAGAAGATACAGAAGGGAGTAAAAATCAACAATTTTTGTGTTTGCTAAAAATCTTTTATTGATTTCCATCAAGTAATTTTGAGCAAAACTATGATGCTTGAATATTTACACCTCAGCTCAAGGTCTTTAAGGGATTTCATTGTGTCGGTAGCTGATAGTCCCTTTAGAATCTGCTTTTGAAAAGGTGAAAACTGAAAACACATCACTTAATTTTGGTATAAAAAATATGCCCCTCCAAAATTTAAAATGAGGGTGTCCTACAGAGGCTGTCCAACTCAAACTGAAAACCCCGGCTATAGGTACTTTTTTTTGATTAATTTGTGATTAATTTGTTGTTTTCAGGGAATCGCCACTTTACCAAGGTCATTTCTCCCTCCTCTTCTTCGTCCGACTGCTGTGTTGTACCAAAAAGAAGTGTGCATAACGAAAACCACCAACCAGTGGACCAACAGCCAGTTCAGCACCACTCGATGCCATCGAGTAACCCAAGCGGTGAGGCTCAAATTACCCATCCACATCACTTCTAAGCTCAACAATAAAACTTTCTAACTCCAAACTTTTGGAACTCTCAAATTAACGAATTATTAAGGTGTTATGACCATGAACAATTGACTTGTAAAATTTTAGTTGGGACGTTGCTCGATAAAACAGATATTGAACAAGTCTTGAAGAACGAAGCAGCTCGTGCACCCTTCCAGGTTGTTTGATTGAAAACCAAAGAAAATCAGTCTGTAAAAACAAAAAATATATTACAGCAATTTCTGCAGCAACAATTCTGTGCTGAAAACATAAACTTCTACTTAGCCGTGGAGGAGTATAGATGTATTCCGGAGTCAGAGGTTGTGGTACCCAATAAGATCCAGTTTATACACATTACTAGCAGTTTTTTTAGCCAGATAGACGGACAGACTTCGGCAGACAAATGTAAGCTCTCCTGTAACTAGTCAGCAGTTCAACAATTGCTTAATTTTTTGAGTAATCCGGAAAATTGTTACACTTTAAATCTATTATGCGAGATGCATGTCAGACATCAGTTAGATTCGATTTAAGATTCGATCGCCACTTTGCCAGCAATTGCATTGAGCCAGTCAACATCGACAACTCTACTGCTAATAGCATCCGAGATGCTTACAAGAAAAATAAGTTTGGACCTGATCTCTACGACGTAGTCCAATATCAGGTCGGAAATTGTTCAGTTTTTGGAGTAAACAGAGCAGAATTACTCACCTAGACAACCTTTAGATCTTTCATTTGCTAAAGTATGACTGTTGGCCTAGATATCTAAGGGCGGGCGGTCAATGCTCAGAAGACTTGGGTGGAGATGGGTCGGCCCGTTCTCATGCCGGTAATTTTATAATTTTCGGTTATGTGTGCAAAACCCCTGTGCAGCTAGTTTCTTAATGCTTGTTCATAAAATTATAGCCACATAACTTATATGGTGTATCCCTTATTCCGTCCAATTTAAGCTTTATGTCCCACCACGGTGTGTAGTCCTGTTAATGTATTATTTGATTTGCTATTGCTTGCACAAAATCTTTTGCCATAATTGTGGGGCTAAACAAATTTTTCATAAGTTTCAAGTAAATTGCTGAAAATCCAGAAATATCGCAAAAACCTTTTATGCAAGATTGGGAAAAGGGATATCGAGAGATCACAAAAACATCAGTTGTGGATAAAAAACTAGTGCTGGAGGATGGAGGTTTTTCGGGGTTTTTGGGCAGGATTTTCGAGGTTTTTGGGTAGGAATTTGGGGTAGGGCCTCACGCCCTCCAAGGCCCCACTAGCCCCAGGGCCCCACGGGTTCCAGGGCCCTGTGTACTTCGGAGGTCTAAACTGGTAGCTCCAAGCCGCATATATAAACAATTCATCCCTGATGCTGTCACCAGGGTCCCAACCCCAGAAAAAACCAAACCCCTGAAACCCATAAAAAACCATATGCCATAATTTTTCTGTTTTTTGATTTTTTCCTTTGGATAAGTTGAATGGTTGTATTTTTTATAGAATAAAATTGTATGCAATAATAGAAGTTATGAAGCTTTGAAGTCTAAAAATATTTAGCTGTAGAGGGTGGAATTATTGGCAAAAATACGGTGAAGCTTGGAGCTTGAAAAGATGCTCACACTAAAATAATTCTGATACAAGTCCAATACTTTCAGATTCCATTGCAAGTACATCCGGCAAGTATTCAGGCGGTGCTAATGAATCAGTTAGTTTATTCTCTTTATCAATTACTTGTGTGTGGTGTGTGCCCTAGCTCTTATACTTCTGTGTTTCGTAAAAATTGTGGCAGTAAAAGTAGCCAAAATAGTAGTCTTCTGCCCTTATTTTCTTGCTTTCTTTTGCAGTGTATTGGTGAAAAACGTAGTGGTAGAAAATCGCTGTTCCGATTCCTTCGCCGTCACAAAGATTCGGAAGTAGAATTTGCTGTGCCGGTAGATGAAGTAGCTTCTTCTGACCTACCCAAGAGAACCAAACACGAGAAATACTGCTCTGTTGTGGACTATGCACATTCTTCCAACTGCTGCTCTTCTTCGCAAAGATCACTGGAGACGACAGACGACGGTAAAAGTCAAGACTCTGACTTGGAAAGGAGGAGAAGGACATCCAACTCAAGCAGTGACTGGCAGCAAGGTGATCACTGCTCCACAAAGAAGGGTTTCAGGCAAAAGAATGTGAGTGTTGTAAATTTAGTTGATGCTTGCAGCTATTAACATTGTTTTGTGAGTGTGTGTTTCTTGAAACCAGTTTTATAGTTTGTGAGTGAAACTAGTGGTCAGTCTGTTTTAAAAAGTGTAAAAAATATAAAATGATAAAATCCATTAACTTTTTGCTGCTCTTATTTATGTAGCAGGTCTTCTTTCATGCCAAATATAATTCCAAAGGATTAACTTTTTAGTTCGGTGAAGTTGGTCCAAATTCGGGTAAGTCAACACGTGAGCTGCTGGCGGACTTTCCTCTGCGTACCTGTACGCTGTTGTGTGCCGATGTTGCCTCTGAAATATCACTCTCGGATCAGGTTACTTCATTTGCACTTCACCGTAACTATCTCAATCCTTGTTTTAGTTACAATCAGTAAAACAATGGGCCGCATCGATTGCGGAAACACATGGTTTGGACAAGAATGCTACAGAAGTGGTTGACGCGCAGGTAGGCCTCACCATGTACTATGTTGAGTAATTGTATCTTTTGTTTTTAGACTGGCTCTACCATTGACCCAGTTCGGCAGGCTGTGGATGCCCTAAACAACCGCACAGTAAGGATTATGCCAGTGGTCAAATTCCCTGTAGTTTTTCTTGCCTCGTCCACCGCATCCAAGCCTTCGCCACCCATTCCAGCAAAGTTAGAATCTTCATTATGAATAAAAACAGGTTTAAAAGAGAAGTGTATTTTGTTTCGAGTTTAACCTGTCTTTGGTCCACCATTGCCAGACCTAAAGTGGTCATAACTTTTTTTATTTTTTGAGTCGTTTCTTATCGAGTTCAGCAACTTTTACGAATTCGGTTGGCATCAAACATGCCGTGTATATGCAAAAAATTTATTTTATATTTTACATTATTTTTTAAAATCTTTATTTCCAGACTGCTAAACATATTGCACACAAATATTTTTTTAAATGAATTTTTTAATCAATAACCTTTTCTATTTGGTCAAATTGATGTCGACGAAAAATGGCTTTCAACTTAGGATAATTGTGAAAAAATTTAACGTTTCTGGATATTTCCAGAGTTATAATTTTGCGAGCTCGTGTGGCCCTAACAGTGGGCAAGACCATTCGGCCGATGATGTCCAAGTACAATGTGGATCCAGACCAAGCGATTGTCTGCATCTCCGGCACTTGTGAAATGGTTAAGCTGTCCACCCCAGTCAACTCCATCTATCAAAAGTCACTCACTGTCATGTCTGAACAGGTGTCTTTGCTTTAAAAGCAATTTATGAATCTAGTCTTATCACTTTCAATTTCAGCAATTTGCCGATAGGAAATCTATCCCAAAGAGAGAATACCAGAAAGAGTTGCTGCTTGTGCCCACGTGGATGACTTCTACTATTCCCGATCCGGCCTTGCCATTTCATCAGCACGGAGACGTAGGCTTTTATGAGGTGTCTATAGAAGCTGAGGGCAAGGGACTGAAACACAATGCCACAAGGTCCAACAGCTCTAATCCTAGGGTATGTTTTGCATTCAACAAATAATGACCTGTCACACCAAAATGCCTTATTCTCACTTAAAAATATATTTTGCAGGAATTCTTCAAATTTGGAAGGAAACCGAGTCAAGCCAAAGGAAGTCGCGGAGCTATTGGTGGAGACGCCGAGACACTAGTTGTGGGCTCTCCAAATGAGACCTCTTCTGCGTTTTCCAGTCATCTGCGCAATCCTAATTTCGGCAGAGGAGGTGACAGAAGGAAGTCTTTGGGGTCTACAGCCTCACCTAGTGGCGGCTCTACAGCTACTGCTAAGACCTCTTCACATGTAAGAGCTTTAATGTAAAAAGTATGATAGTTTTAAAATGCTGCTTTTAGCACGTTACTTCTAGTGGTAAGAATGGAAATTGCATTGAAAACGCTAAAAAACTAACATTTTGTATTTAGGTCATTCGACAGGAGCAGCCCTGGCCGTGGGACTTGTGGCACCCGCAGATATACCCTACTGTGGTCAGTTATTTAAATTTCAAAGAGGTAAAAATGGGCACAAAAAAGTTGATTTTTTCTTGATTATAAATTGTTGGTTGTACCAAGAAATCTAACAAGTTTATTTTGAAATATACAGTTCACGCCTTTTTCTTGCTTGAAATATAATTAAAAAGCAACTTTTTGCAGGTGAAAACGAGTCAGAAACAGCCCCTGATACGAGCTATTCCTCCTCCACAGCTAAAGTAATGCTCTTTGAAGCTTAATAATCGTTATCTTGGTCTAAAAAAACGTTTAGCACGAAGCATTGTACACTACAAAAAGTGCTATTCCCTCGTCTTTCACCTCCTCCTCCTCCTTGGATAAGGCAAGGCAAAGCTTGTGCTATGATCTGCCTGATTTCCTGAAAAAGGTAAAAAATCTGGTACTACTGTATTATACCGCCTTTCGCGAAACGTTTGTACCCCGCATGGCATAATCCAATGAGAAAGATAAGGAAGAAGGGCAAAAAAGGGCGAAAAAGTTGCAAAAACAACTGCTTTAACCGCAAATAACTGGGCCAAAACTCATGCAACTATTTTCAAAGGTTTAAAATTTTCAGAATGACAACATTCCCTCAACTGCCCAAGTTCACAGTGTCGGCTCCAACGGTTCAATGCCTTGTGTTCCTGGTAATTTTCTTTTCCTTCTTAAGTATTAACGCAATCATTTCCCGAGAACAAACAAATCAGCTACAACATTTTCCACAACTGCTCATATAGTTAAAAGTAAAATTAGAAGCGGGTTAAAAATTCTAGCTCTCTGTCGTCTTCTAGCTCTAACCTTTGCTATCTTATTGTCTGTTATTATTTTCAGCCTTGAGTTTTTACCCCATTTTTTTCCAACTTCGTAATCACTTCAGTCCCCTAATATGTAACAGGCAAAAAGGCTATATATAAGTTTCTGAGTAGATAAATGACGTGGTTAAGACTAAAAGATTGATCATCTTTCTAAAAATATGGTCAATAAAGCAGTTCATTTCAGCCATTTATGCTTCAGCTGTTCGCTCTGTTGACAAAGACACAACCATGACTCCTACAGAAGAAGTAATTACGAGTGGTTTGGCTTGGCAGAAGGCTGACTATGTGTGAACAAGATGAAGCCGTTTAGGTCCCAGTTGTTTTGAAGTGCCAAAAGCTTGGATTGGCCACAGAATCATGAAATGCTCTCATGTGTCTATTTCTAATCTACTGCCACTTTTTTTTTCTGCTGAAAACATTTTATAATGTTGACTTATATGTTTTGACATTGACTGGACATTGTTTTTAGAAATATATCAACTAGGTTAGTATGAGAAGAGACTAAATTGTTGGTGCTGTCGCACTCTCCATTCAAGTGTCACTGAATACATAAGATATTTAAATGTAGGACACACACACAAGCCAACTCTACCGCGTCTTAATTTCTACATCAGATCATAGCAGACAAAAAAATTATTTTTAGCATATTTTTGTTCTCGGGGAAGATTCTTTCGCATATTTCCATACTCCATCACCAAATTGCAGACGTGGGCACAGTCGATATCAAAATAAAACAAACCTACTGACTGTTCTCACTTGTAGCTAATTTCTTACATCCGTTTACTGGGCTTTGCACAAAAAAAAAGGCCAGCAGGATTAAGAAGACTATGTTGATGACTTTCTACTAGGCAATAATGTGAATCGTTGTCTTATAAATTTTCAAGAAAAACTTTTCAAAAATGCTTTTGGCTAGTTTTAAAGATCTTTTTCCATTTGTCTTTCGCTGGATTAACCTCAAATATATTATCCGGAATTCGCTTCAGCGTTCGGTTGACTTCAGCCACTTTGTTGAGCAGCTCTTCTATCTGTTCAATTTTAGGTGCTACTTGTTCTTTCCACCTCCCACCGCTTCGTTTTAGCCAATTCTCTTCGCCTTCAGTATGATTTACCAGATTTCTGTCGGTAGTCACTCTATTCGAAACCTCTTGTCGATTTATTCGATAGCCACATTGCAGAATTCCTAAAAAAAAGTTTTACCTCCCACCATTCCACTACCATAGGTGGCATAATGGTATATAATACGTATAGGTTGTATAATACATATAGCTACTAGTGACCTCTACAGCATAATAAGGTGGGGTATAACACTGTAGTACCAAATTTTGATTTTTAAAAGATTAGGCTTGAAGAACGCCCACTTTTATGGATCTAGTCTAGAGCCAACTTAGAAATTACAGTCTAGTCAGGTGTGTAACTGAAATTCCGTTAACTTAAGGAGTTGCCTAGTGTATACAAGAAGTAATTCTACTGCTTTGAGATCTCATTGTTGGGGCGTTGTTCACTTTTGTCTTCCTCAGCATACCATATTATTGAGAGTGACACCTTCAAACCTTTCTTAGATAAAACCAACTTTATATTATTGCAGCGTACATTCCGATTTGTGCAAACTTATATGTATATTTTATTAGCATTGTTACTTTGTTTCCTCGATCAAATAAAACACTTCAATTTTATTTTTCTGGGCCGGACTCTCTAATTTGGAGCCCCACCAAAACCACCAGACATTATGTTTTTTCGACGTTTTATGGCATGAAACGTGTAGAAAATACTTTTTAAAAGCAGCAATTTTTTAGAAAATAAAAAACATTGGCGTGTCTTTGGTACTTGAAAAAATAAATTAATGGTACAGCATCAAATAATAATGCGTTCCGCAAAGCTAGCTAGCTCAGTAATGTCTATTAATAGGAATTTTTCTTTATAGGGTAGAGATCAGATCTAGGTGTATTTTAATTGGAGAGTACTTTTTCCCTAGTTTACTAACCGACGAAGAAATTTGAGGCCATGCATATACTTAACGTATGTGTATCGTAATGAGAGACTTGACTGCATATAAGTAACTTCGCTTTATTTGACTGAAAAAGTTTGAACAAAAAAGGAATGAATTGACCAAAGGGAGACAATGATAAAACCAGTTGTTGGACAATGATATAGTTTTGCTGGATGTCAAGATAAAACAAATTGCAAAGTATGGATCTACCAGTAGCTAAAGAAAGGGGAACGAGTATTGACCTTTTGCTGGAAAGTGTTCTGCCAAGACTTAGGATCTGCCTCCTCATCTGACAGGGTTGGATGGCACACTGAACTGCTGCCTGGGGGACTGGATGTGCCTGTAATACCTAGTTCTACCAATTTCATAATCAACAGTTATACCAGGCATGGTTGTGGCTGCACTGTCTGTTTCCTCCACACCTACAGGGGGCACACTTAATTGGGCTGCTGGGTCTCTTGGAGTGCTTATAGTAATCACTGCAGTTTTAACAGTCTTCCGGTGTTTCTTTTTATTCTTCTGTTTTATCTCGATCATGTATTGGGAGGGCATCTAAATTTATTGCAATGTCTTAGAGGGTAAATCGTCGATGCCAGGTAGCATAGCCACGAGAGCTGGAGCCGCTTTCTGACTTCTAATTTCTTGTGACTTTTTTCGTGTTCTGATTTCTTTTTCTAATCCTTTCAGCTTCAAACCTTATAGGTACCATAAGGCTGTATTAGAACGTCTAAAGCAACTCGATTATTTGGAGACTCATAAATTAAAGGGCTCGTAGGAATAGCTAAAGACGTTTGGTGGTCGATGATTTTTTGCCGCTCAACTCAAATGTGGCGCATTTTTACTCGAATCAAACTAAATTTTTCTAATCATAAAGGTTTACCACAACCAGCTGAGCCGGAGATTTCTTAGTGCGCAGTGCCTCTCGTAGATTGAAAATTTGCCCACGTATCACAGAAAGTTGCTTGGCAAATACTCGTTTGTCAAAGCCTGCATCTGCCTGCAAAGTGGTTAAATGCTTGATTATTGTTTGATTTTTATAATTTTTGTCTAGATTTCACATCAAAAACTCAGCTTTTGCTATTTTTCGATTTTCAAATAGTTTTATTTCTGATAAATAAATTAGTTTTTGAGGCCTGTCTTAGGAATACCTCAAAAATGCGTCGTAGATCATTGCCCAGTTCTCGAACGAAGTCAGTATTGTCTAGGTATGGCAACATCTTGTTGACTGTTTCATCGCTGAATGGGATTTTAGCCATGGGGAGAGAGGCCCAGCGGTATGGATCTGAAGAATATTTTATAATCTCTATTAGCTGACCACCTCTAATAGTTCACCCCTTTAATACTTTACCCCCTTTAATAATTGACAAGCACTTATCAGGAAATCGTACGAAAGTATTCAAAAAAATATATACATGAAAATGTCTTGGGCCTTGGAGGTTGGTTATTATGATATATGAAATATATATATAAAAGTTGTCTGATAAATATTTATCACTTTTCTAAAGTGACCTACAAGCTCGCCAAGCATCTGGATGCTTGAATGGAAATGCCAGGCCATTGTCTATCGCTGCGATGGAGACATGGGGCATATTCACATCTTCCCAATCATCTTTTTCAGTATTTTTGTCTTCTGGATGGTTAGAAATTGTTCTTTCTGTTGGTTTTACTGTCTCGTCTAAAAAAACGGAAAATATTTTTGATGTATTAAAGATTAGTGTCAAACTGACCCGATTGGGAGGAGGTGGGCCCACTGGAAGACAAATCGATGATGAGTCCTTGGAGCGAAGCTGACGCTTCACTGGAGGAATTTGTTGGGAGCGCTGGTATTTTAGCACCTTCTTTTACATCCACTAGAGTTTCCGAGTCTGTGCTAGTTGGAATTGCTGGTTCAGCCGGTGTGTATTTTATCAGCCAGTTGTCGTTTCCTCGGTCTAAATTAAAAGACTGGAGTTATGTTGACCACATTACAGTTTGTAACTATATTCACATTGAAATATTGGGTTTCCCTAAAACTCCTGTCGTGTCATTCCCCAAGGATTGTGACTACCAAATCTGAGAACGGCTGACAAACGACGGATTACGGACGAGACACTGTCCAAATTTCAAAATAAGTGGTCGTTATGGTTAGCATTTGTCAAAGAGTAACCAATGTGTGTAGCTTCCAAATCAATCAGCTCATTGTATTCAATTTTGAAATAAAAAGTTGACCTGTATTGCGAATTATGTAGTCCAACACCACCATGTTCTCAAACTGCAACTGGAATTCATGTTGGGTCTTTGGAGGAAGGGCTTGCTCCGGATAGAGCTCCCACTGTCGCAGCCAGTAGATAGCGTCTTGATACCCGTTAACAAACAACTGGAAGCTTCCTTTCTGCAGAACAAGTTAATGGTCAAAATGAGAGGAATTATTTTATAAGCAAAACCTTAGGAGGCAATCCTATCCTTCGAAAGTGTCTGCCCAAATCAGGAAAACGCGCTCTGAATCGCTCCTTAGACCTGGCTAAAGTTCTATCCATGGCAGAGTAGTTGAAGGTGGGCGCAGCCAAGGAGACAACAGCTGTCTTGGGAACCACATTCAATCTCAGTTTTTGGTCAATTAACGAGGCTCCGGCTTCACTCAAATAACCCTGAAAACATTTTGATTTAGTTTTCAATGTTTTTTTGAGAAGAAGGATCCAAGGGTGCATTAAATGTTTTGCGATACTTAGTGGTCTAAGAACAAACGACATGCAATAACAACAAACTTTCTTAAATTTACAGTTTAATTTGTTATAATTCCAGTGTAGGGCGGTTGTGACATTGCGCCAATTCAAACATTCTCTTTGAGCTTAGGCTCAGACTTACTATTTCTTTTCTAATTTGGTTTTCTGCAGTTAATCTGCGCATGTTTAACTTTCTCAAAAGGTTTATTTTTGAACCAATCGGTGGAGCATAAATTAATTGTGGAGTCCACAATGTAGACTCGACTAAAGAATTTACCAACCTGATTAGGCACTAGACAACTCCGTCCAAAACAACAGGGGAAAAGTCTACAAAGCTAGTTGTCAGAAAGGCAGTGTGAAAAACAAATGCTTACAATTTGTGCAGCCACTTCAACCATTTTGGATTCAAATTCCTGAAACATAAGTTTGGTTACTCAATACAAAAAAGTAAAGAATTGTTAATTTTACCCGTAAGGTTCTTCATTTTTAGGTTTGAAGACTGCAATTTTCTCCTACAAAAACCTTTTTTAATAACATTAAGTTAAGCATTATGGCCATATTTTTTATATTTCACTACTGTTTTGAAAACACTTCCAGGCAAGTAATACCTCGATGGGAAGGTGAGAGATAGGGCCACAGGATGGACTTTATCGTATTGACTTTAAAAATGATGGCAACCAACAATAGTCTATACCATGCTGAAGGGGAGAAGCTCAATTTACTTTCCATTAAATCATACCCCTCGCAGATTCTTGACAAAGTATGAGCCGGAAGACCCTTGAGCAATTCTTTCAGGAAATATGCCGTGGTTGATAGCTCTGACGGCCTCGACGACTGCAGCAGAAAAGTCAGTTCCAGTGGTACTTCCATATTTCTCGTTGCCTAAAATGTGTTTCACACATTTAAATTTGGCCTGTTGTCTGAAAATGTGATGACTTTGACTGAGCATGTTTTGAGCATTTGACTTAGATAATTAAAAGCTTACAGTAACGGACAGTATCGTCATCAGAAGTTTCAGTAACAGCTCTCTGGCTTCGATTGCCAGCAGGAGTGTGTTCGTCGTATTCATCTGAAGAAATCATAGTTGAACAGGCTTTTTTGGTCGGAGATTCTTTGGAAAAGCTATTGCTTGTCTCTGGTTGTTGGGGATGGAGCAATGGGGTTCGCTCGGCTTTCTGAATAATATTAGGTTAATCTTTTGTTTGAAGTAGTCTTTTATTGTTGACTGGGGTTCTTTATTAAAACCTTGGCTGATTCTTTGCTCTTATTTTTTCGACGTACATTCGATATTGGATTTAAAAAGGCTGGATATAAAATCGATATAAGGGCGGCTGTTTCCGCGGTCCCCACGGTGTCCATAGAGGTAGCGTCGACTGCATAACATTCCGAAATAGCTAGTTATTTCACTTTACTTACCATTTTCTACAGTTAACTTTTTACAGTTGAATGAATTTGTTCCACAATAACTACCCTACTCTCTCTAATTCTGCAACATTCCATATCATCTTTTAATCTCCCCTCGTGGATACCGGATGATTAGAGAGTGGCGCATATGTTATCAATGCAGAGCGCCGCAGGCGAACAGAAAGGTTCAGTACCAGTATTTAACTCAAAAAAAAATTGTATATGAGCAAATATAGAAGGAAGGTGTGCAAACGACCATACGACCGACAAAAATGGTCAATAATATGGTCAATTACTACCTGAATCTTATTTCAAAAATTTGCATTGGGTAAAATGCCTAAGGATGCAGGAAAATTAGAGAGGGCCGTATAATTTTGCAACCTCTCGACGGGGATGTCGGTTTATAATACAGTAGACTCTAACTGTCTTTTGACCTAGAATATCTTTTTACAATGAAGCACTCTACCAAAATTAAGTATCTTTAAATAAATAATGTTCCCTAACATATTATATGAAATATAATTTACAATTCAGACGAATGGCTAATGGAAAAACATTTAACAAAACAAATAACAACCTTGGCTGATTTTTTACTCTTAGTCTTCTTGATCAACACTGCAGTTTCTTGATCATTCTCCTCGTCACAGGAATATGAAATTAATGATATACATTTTTAAAATTGCGCCAAATAAATGTAAACAAACCACTTTCAAAATGCTGGCGACGAGAAACAAGTGAAGAAGGATTCATTAGATAATCGCATTGGGCAGCATAAATGTTGGAAATTATAGAAAATTTGATCTATGAAGTTTCAACAACAAAAAAATAAATAAATGTTCGAAGGATGAAAATATTATTAATACATGAAGCAACACTTATATCATTCATTTAAATGCCCACTATCAGTAAGCATGCATAGATAGATAAGACTGGTCAACAGGAAAAACTGCTGTAACAGTTGACCCCTGAATATATAGGGTAGCCCAAAATGAGAAAGACTAGTTTTATTGTCTTTCAATACAATCTTTTAAACCCTTCGTATTCTCATAGTTAATAACTATCTTTCCACAGTGAGCCATCTTCCTACAATTAACCAAAATAACAGGGCTTTTGGGTAGTTCAGGGCATGCTTCGCAACCAAAATTGTGGCTGCAGGCAAGTCCACCTAGTACCGTCCTGAAAAATAAATTTTCAATTACAAATTCTTAATTACTACATGAAATTAGATGGCGGCAAACAACTAGAAAATATGAGTAAATA
>BBSZ01009888.1:0-56548 GCA_000981365.1 Subanguina moxae
TCTCATTTAGATAACTATATCAACAGTTAGCTCTCATTTAGAGAACTATATCAACAGTTAGCTCTCATTTAGAGAACTATATCAACAGTTAGCTCTCATTTAGATAACTATATCAACAGTTAGCTCTCATTTAGATAACTATATCAACAGTTAGCTCTCATTTAGATAACTATATCAACAGTTAGCTCTCATTTAGAGAACTATATCAACAGTTAGCTCTCATTTAGATAACTATATCAACAGTTAGCTCTCATTTAGAGAACTATATCAACAGTTAGCTCTCATTTAGATAACTATATCAACAGTTAGCTCTCATTTAGATAACTATATCAACAGTTAGCTCTCATTTAGATAACTATATCAACAGTTAGCTCTCATTTAGATAACTATATCAACAGTTAGCTCTCATTCAGAGAAAAATATTCTATACAGTGTAAATTTCTCTACAGTTGATCTTTTATGCAAAAAAACAGAAATATACTAAACTACCCTCTATTTGTAGTTAAATAAAATGGGAGAATTAAAATGAGATAAAAGAAAATAATTTGCTCACGTTTCTCGCAAAATTGTCCAGTGTATCCAATGGCACATTCACAGGTGCCATCCACATTATTGCAAGCATGTCCAACTCCACACAAACACTTTTGAGCACAACCAGGTCCCCAAGTGCCTTCAGGACAGGACTGTTCACATCTAAAGCCGGACTTGCCTGGATCACAGGTGTGGCAAACACCACTAGCAGGGTCGCAGAACTGGCCTTGACCACAACTAGGACATTGTTGCAGACAACCTTGGCCATAGCGATTGTCTGGACATCCTTCCTCACACTTACTGCCTGTGCGTCCATCCTTGCACATACAACGCCCGGTGTGCTGGTCACAAGTACCGAAACCTGAGCAATCACAGCTGTTGTCGCAGTTCTCACCCCACTTGTCTGCTTCACATCTGCTAGCGCAGGTTTCACCTGCAAAATAAGGGTTTATGTGGAGAAATCAATATTTTGACTGCGTATACGGGTGTAATGAAGTGTAATGAAACAAACTGCAGGCATGTGTTGCCCTTCGTTGGCAAATGAAATATCGTACACGAAAGAGTATGTCCTTTCTAATCCTATACGGACTAATTAAATTTTTTGAAATATTTTTACCGATCGTATATAGAATAATATATTACGAGACGAATATTTTACCGTGCCATCCATCCTTGCATTTACAAGCTCCAGACATAGGATCACAATCTCCATTCTCGCAAGCACACCTCTGCTGACAATTAATTCCATAATGAGACGCTCCACAAGGTTGTTGACACCTGTCTCCCGTCCATCCAGGGCCACACTTGCATTGTCCAGTCAGAGGGTCACAACCAGCTTCATTATGACAATCACACTTGCGGCATTTATCCAAAGCGTTATTGCCCCAACAAGTCAATCCACAACTAGGTCCTCTATACCCTTCGGTACAATTACAAGTCCCGTACTGGAAGTTGCATTCAGCGCCGTTTTTGCAGTTGCACTTGGTCAGACAGCCAATTCCGTAGTAGTCGGACTGGCATTTGTCATCACATTTGGGACCTGTGTAACCAGGAGGGCAGATACACTAAAACTCGTTTGATTTAGTTCCAAAATTTTGAATACCGTTGAATACCTCGCCAGAAATGGGATCACAAGAAGCGCCATTGTTGAAATTGCAGTCGCAGACTGTGGCACAGTTTTTGCCATAGTACAGCTGAGGACAGACTGAATTGCAGCCAGCACCTGTGAAGCCTGCTTTGCAAGAACAAGAGCCGGTGATGGGATGGCACATTTCAGTGTTTTGAATGTTGCAGGCACATGTCCGGTCACAATTAATTCCAAACTTTTCTATTGGACACACTAAAAGTAAGTATTTTGCTTTAAAAAGTTGATTTCACCACATCAATCAGTCCTAGAACACTCATACTCATCGAAAAGAAGAAAATGTTTGATGTATACTTTTTGAATGACCAAGAGCCAACCTTTCTCTGTGCAATCGTCTCCTTTGAAGCCATCTGAGCAAATACAAGTGCCGTTGAATCGTTCACATTTGGCGTTTTCATCTCCACCACAAGAGCACTGCTCAGTACACTACATAAAAAATAATTATTCTCTGTGAAGAATTATTGTATTTCTCAACAATAATAATTTACCTCCGGTCCATAATACCCTTTGGAACAAGGTTTTCTGCACCGATCGCCGGTGAAGCCAACGCAAGTGCACTTGCCAGTAACTGGGTCACAGCCATTCTCGTTCAAGCAATCACACTTCTGCTCACAGTTCTGGCCGAAGAAGCCGAATTTGCACTCTTCTTCGCACAATTCTCCCTAGAAATTAAAATTCCCTAGAATCAATTAACTTTGAACAACATCTTTAACTACATACAGTTAATTATAGTTATATATAGTTAATGTTGGTGATTTATAGTCAATTTTACAAAAAAGTTAAATTTGTGGTTTGTCACAAATAGGTAGCTACAGTCATATAATCAATCAAAAACTACCTATTTTTTTCTAAAAAATGTCCCCAACCTTAAGCGTCCATATCTTAGCAAAAAAAATATTTTTCATGGCTATTTATCACGTTTTCTAAACTTCCACGAGCCCTGCCGATTCCGACTTTTCCATTTTTGTCAAACACCCGAAAATTTCAAAATCGACCCAAAATTTTTTAAATATTCAAGGTTTGAATAAAAAAGCCTTGCGTCTTTTTTTAATAGGGTAAGTTAATAATAATTATCTAAAGTTAATCGACTATTCAAATTATCTACAGTTAGCTTCGGCTGTCTGCAGCTAAAAAATGCCCTTAAGTGAAATTTCCTAGTCAACTGCAAGAAATAAAGTAAACCACTTACAGAAAACCCAGGAAGACAAGTGCAATTTCCATTTTTTTGATCGCATTTGCCATTATTTTCACAAGCACACTCATACAAACATCCTTCCTCTGGTTTGTCCTACAATGGGTGGTCAAAATAGCTAGAGGATGGTCAACTGTAGACGCGAATTACCTTTTCGCATCTATGCAAACAGTGTTTGCCAGAGTAGCCAGGCTTGCACTCGCATTCTCCATTCATATTGTTGCACTTGCCTCCATTCTGGCAGAGACACTGCTGACTACAATTAGGACCATAGTTGCCCTCTTCACACACATTTTCACAGTGGTCTCCAATAAAGCCGAAAATTTTTAAAATTTTGTTTGAAAATTTCTTTGAAATAGTCGGGCCAAACCATCAGTGCAAATGCATTTTCCAGTAATTGGATCACAAGAGGCTCCATTTTGGCAGTTTTGACAATTCTTTTTGCAGCTGGGCCCCCAAGAGCCCAGAGGACATTCTGAAATGGTTTTTTGTTGCCGAGTCTACTTGCTAGCGAAATATCAACAAATGCATTGATATAGCTATACCTTGGCTTCCAAAAATTCAGCCTCTGAAAAGGGCTGCAAAGGCTGTAGAATTTAACAGGGTTGGACCCCTGGTTTTCACATTACTCACCTGTTAGAGTTTATAACCTTTTTATTTTTTGTGAAAAAATCTTGGCCAATGAGCTATACAAACTATAGAATCGGCAAAGTTTTCAAATGGTGTATGCAACATTTTATTGAAGGATTTGCAAGCTAAGCTATAGCCATTTTAATGCATTTGCCAACATTTTGATAGCAAGCTATAGAGCTAGCAGTACAGTCAGTTCTCTATATGAGGTACCACTTTGAGACCGACCCTAAGAGTACCTTATATCAAAGGGTACCTTGTGTCGGGAGTTGAATGTGGACTTTTTAATAATTAACTTTTTAAAATAAATCTTACTAGCTGAACATGTGTCTCCTCCATAGCCGTCAAAACACTGGCATTTGCCAGGCTCAATACACTCCCCTTTTTTGCAAGGCGGATCACAAATTGCTGAAACTCATTGAAGCTCATTTTTTAATGGCTGAAACAGGTAGCGGGGGATTGCAATTTGAGCCCTTTGTGCAGTAAATCTGTTTTTACGAAAAATCTCATAAAACTGGCTTACGTGCGCAGGTGTTTTCAGCAGTCTGCATATAGCCCTTACAGCATCTTTAACAATAGAAAACAATATGAAACCACAAGCAGTAATTGTAATAGCTTACCTAGTAACCAGTACTGACACCATCTTAGGCACTGATTTATAGGACACCCTTGTTCCTGATCTAAACCCAGCAATTTCAATAATAACGGGACGGAGTGCATTGAGGTTTTATGTCCTTTCATACGGACTTCTGATTGACTGGTGTAGTGAGAAAGCGGTAACAATCAACAATCCCTTTTAAAAAGATTAAAAACACTTAGTCGACGTTTTCTAGCATTTTCAAACACTGATCATCTTACTTTTGGTCATATCTCGGTAACCAAGCGCCTTTTCCAAATTCTGCTTTCAAAAATAGATTTCTGAATGGGTTTCGTTTATAAAGAAGCCTAGTGCTAAAAAAATTCTAGCGAGGTGAGTAATTTTATTCAATATTTAAGCAAAAAGTGTCCTATGTCCCCATTTTTAATAATTGTCCACTACACCACCCAATAAGAGCACGAGAATTGGATAAGAATGGATATAATTTAAAGTTTTTTTTAATTAAAACTTACTTTTTGACTTTGCACTGAAAGCCTTGGCTGAAGTCTGGACACCAGGCAGTAGTCACCAATTGGACCACCCTATTGTACTTCTCGAGCACAATTTTCTCCTGCTGCTCTTCAAAAGTGCAGACATTGGGGCCGAACAAGTCGATGTCTGGCTGGGAGAAAGCATTTGCCAATATGAATATGGTAGAAAAAATCAATAAAATAGGCCAAACAGGTATTTTAGGAAGTTGCATCATTTAGTAAATAGTTTCCGTCCAAGTATTCTGCACCCTTCTATCTAATTTAAACAATAGCAATTATTTTTGGCATCAATAAAAAACAAAGAAGAGATTAATGACACCACAACCCTAGGTCTTTCCTTCCACTGATCAATAGATCTAGCTGCTAGACAGGAAAGAGGCGTGTCTTGAAAGTGGTAGTTAGAAATATGTAGACAGAGGATCATATTTTTTAGCCGCAAAAAAGTTTTAATTTAAAAAGCTAATTATATGTTCTTTGGCATTTGTGGTGATGCTAAAATTGTTTAAATTGATGTTTTGCAGATGGAAAAGTTTGACATTCGCAGTTGGAACAGAAATGTTAAAGAGCCAGAATTAAGGCCCTTGCCAAAACGTCTAGCCATCAATAACAATAATTTCATCTCATTTTCCTAATTTTTCAATCAAATGTCAATCCGCCAAGTCGCAAGTAAGAAAATTCAGATTTTTTCATAGGGATATTAAGCAGAGTGCTATTGTTTCCTCCGTGGGTGACTCCATGGCGCAATGGTAGCGCGTCGGATTCCAGACCCGAAGGTTGGGTGTTCGAATCACTCTGGGGTCACAAGTTTTTGAAGAATTTTGAAATTTTAACTTAAATTAACGAAAAGGGTGAGAAGAAAAATTATTTGAAATGACAGTGATTTGTTAATATTTATTTGAAAATTTTTGTTTTATTCTCAGGCCATATAACTACTTGAAGCGCAGTAAATCTGTTTCTGAACTTAAAAAATCAAAGATTGAAGTTCACAGAAAACAAAAATATATACACAAAGTAGAAACATAAAGTGACATTTCATCCAGCTAAATTCCTAAAAAATTTCTTCAGAAGCCCTTTTAACTTAAAATATAGTTGTAGAAAAGCTCTTACAATCCACACAAAAGAAAAGAAACAAGTAAAAACAAGTAAACAAGTAAAGGGTGTCTAAAAAGTCAAAGAATGTCCCAACAATAAAATGTCAGGGGCAATAGATAATACAGGCCGGCATTTGTATCCCTTCAATATTATTACTCCATATTCCATACAGAAAAAACCTCTATTGCGTCTTGCACATCCAAGGCCAACCCCTTACAGTTTCTCAGCCAAAACAGGAAGAAATGAGATAGCAGAGGTATTGATCGACAGCAAGATAGTTAACTAGATCAATTAGACCAACCAACTGAGTAGCTTCTCTTATAGTCCACACACTGTTTCTTGTTGACTGTTGGAATAGGTCAGTCCACCTCACCTTGTTCATGTGCTTTTTTTCAGTTTGGGGGTTAGCCAATACAATTGATGATTAGACAAAGGAAAGAAGAGGTGAGTGATTGGAGGGAACACAATGTGGAAATGAAAAATAGGTATTTTTTGTTTTTAAAACACCTCAAAAAAGTTTTTGAAGTTCGTGCTCAACGGCCAGAATTACAGTGTATAGCCAATCAGCGATGGTTTTTGAAAAAGATGGTGTGGAACATGTGACCTCACAAAAAAGAGATAAAAACTCACGCCTATCCACTACATCACACAACAGGGTAGAAGTAGTTGTAAACTAGCTTACATAGTCATGGATTAGTCAACCATCTTGTTATGTGCTTTGCTGACTGTTTGGAGGCTGGCCAAAAAATCGATGATTGGACGGGAGAAAATATGAATGAGTGTAATTGAAGGGGACACAGAGTGAAAGTGGAAAATAGTCATTTCTTTTTTCTTATTTTTTGTCTTTGTGACTCATGAAGGCCAACTTGGAAAGGGCATTAGTAATTTTTTGTTTGCGTTAAAAGACAACTTAAGGAGTTGAGTAGTGAAAAAATGTAATTGGAGTAGAATGTCACTAATTTTTTATTTTAGGTACCTGACAGAATATCCTGCAACCGGAATATCCCTGCCCATAATATGCCCGACAATAGCATTTAAAATTGTCTTTTTCTTAACAACGCAAATGTCAATCCTTAATTCTCTAAAGTTATTAGAATTCGACATAATTATCCGACCAGCCATCTCTACAGTTACTCACAGCAAAAACGTCCAAAGAAAATTACAGTAGCACTCAAATATAAAAGCCTCTTTAGTAGAAAAACTAATGGGGATCTTTGGCCTCTTCGCGACCAAAGACATCAAAGAGGCTCCTAAGCGCAGGGAATGAATAGGCAATATTTGGTGTCCAAAAAATGCGAAAAGCATGCCTCCATCCTCTTCCAAACTGAGTTTTTACGCTCACATTGTATTAAGTCTTAAGGTTTGAATTAACTTCCGACTTGAGCCTGGTTTATCTACTGATTTAACTATTGAATAGCTATTTATCGGTTTAATTATTGAGCAGGTTTACCAGTCTGAATGATCAAGTGATATCTTGACCGGGGGGATATTTTGTCTGTGGCCGGTATTTTAGGTGGTTAATTTCAATTAAATGTTTCACAGTTGGCACTGATTAACTGTAAACAAGAATAATTACAGTTAATCATAGTCAACCATCTCACAGTCGACAACTATGAGCAAAAACAATCAATGTCAACTATTTCATTGTCAACTATAATTTATATGCACATAAAAGCCATCACAAGCCCATTTCACAATCTCAAAATAATTTTTTGCGCCATTTCTTTTAGCAAAAAATAAATAAAAAATAGACAAAGGGATCAACCCGACAATTCAGTTTAAGGCTAAATTCAATCTGACAAAAAATTAAATTACAAAAAGCAGTGAACATGGCAACTAAGAAGGCAATGAGACTGGCGCTAGAAAACGCCGTAGTGAATTGAATTCAATCGAGGGGAAATGAATCAACAATCTCCATCACTGCCACTACTGCCAGTCACTCCGCTCTCCCCTTGCTTTGGGTGTGCAATCATCAGCAACCAAAACATTCTCATTCAATAAATGGGTGGAGACACCCACAAACTAGAGAAAAAGATAGAAAAGGCAGCACAAAGCTTGTGCGCATAGTTTTGACTCTGACCACCCGAATAAATGTAGCAACAAAGAGAAGCACAACAACAAAAGTTTACAACAAGACTGCGAAATTAGTTGATCCATCTGTTCGTGTTACAGGGTGGAGCAATTATTATATTGCTGGGAAGGTGTTCTCGTTTTTTTTTTTTGAAATCAGCCTTACTTTTTTTCAAGCATTTAAAAATAAATTTTAACCATTTCTAAGCAATTCTTATACGCTAAAAGCGATTTAAAGATTGTTTTCTACATTTTTTCGTATCAAAAATTGGATTTTTGAAAATTCTAAAATTTTGACTTTTTGCCTTGTGAGTCTAAGGTAAAGTGTTTATAAGAGTTTTTTTTTAAGTCTCGCACTAAACTACGTGGTGTTTAGATAGCATGGAAGATCTTCGCAATTTTGCTTTGGAGAACCTTTTCGACAAGCTGCTCAATTACAGCGACGATGAATTTGTGCAATGGCTTCAGTATCTATAGCTTATGCACTCAGAAGGAATTTGCGGCGAACCTAATTGTGGGCAAGTCATGAAACTTGAGAAGCAAAAGGGAAAGAATAAGCTTTACTGGAAAAGTGGTAGACCGTGTCAAAAGAAACAAGGATGTTTAGTTGGAACCTTCTTTGAAGGATGTCATTTAGATTTCAAAGAGGTTTTTTGTCTGGTAAAATTCCAGCAAAATTCGCATTAAATTATTGAAATTTTGGATGCGCCACCAAACAGCAGAAGCACCAGGTGGCATGCGACTCTCTTTAGAACGCAAGAATCAATGAGAGAAGGTAGTTAAAGGTTACATAGGGCCTTCAATTCCTCAAAGTTTGCTCCACCCTGTAAAATTCCATATAAAAACAACTATGCACACATAACAAAACAGTAGAGAATGTCAAACAACCAAAGATAGGGGTCATTTATTTACTCTTTAGTCCTTTGTAAAAACTCTTCTCGCTGTTTTATGCAGGACACCTGAGATGTGATATTTTCCCAGTTGGTTGGGTTTGGCTCTCTGAGAGAAATAACTTTTTTGTGAGGACATTAGACAAAGTTTGAAAAGTGAGTCATTGACAGTCATTGCTGATTTTTGAGAGGAAAAAAAGTTAGACGAATCCTTTCACTAATTTAATGATTGTGGTTGAATGAATAAACAATATAGAAAAACGGAAATGCCTGCTGAGTAACAACGAGCGATCGGAAAGAATCGAAATAGCAACTAAGTTTAAAAAAAGTAACATGTATATCGGGAATATAATGGGAAATATAAATGGGAATCCACTAGACCCACATTTTTATTGATAAAATATCCAACAGTCTACACACGCCTCAGCAACAGACAACAATAATAGTTTCCTCTTTTTAAATTTTCTATTTTGCAGCTCAAAGAAGGTGAACCATCTCTCGCAAGCGGTCTCGGCTGTCACGATTACCTGAAAAGATTTCTTTAATTGAAATAATTGGAAAAAAAAATTTCTGAACACAAACCCAAATTCCAAGCCATGACAAGCAGCAGGGCAGCACCACTTCCCATCAAGCCCGAGCGAAGACCATGTGGAGAACGGAACAAAGCACCAGAAATTGCAGCAGCAGCAATCGAATTCAAGTCATCATCAGATCTGGCGAACTTCAAACCCACGTGGACGGCTGAGTATAGAAACATAGCAACACCCGCCTGCTGTGCAAATCCACTTCCATGCTTGACAGTAGCATTTGCCAGACGAGTCATGTAGGGCCGAGTGCGCTAAAAAGAAACAATCTAAGATGTGAAGATTTATCTATCCTATATATATTCTGCTTACCAATTTCCTAGTTTCCGTGTTGAACATTTCGCCAGAAAGTCCACGAGCACAACCAATACCGAATGCAGCACCTACCACCACACCGATGTGACCCAAAACCAGCTCAAACTTGCCTCTGCCATTCTCACTGCCTTCCGGAAGAATATACTGCGGCTGAGAGTTTCGAAAAATTGACGGATCCATCTATTAATTGAGTACCATTGAATATTTATGTGAAATCAAAGCTAAATATACCTGCAAGTAGGGAGTCATCTGAACACGTAATGGTACACCTGAATGCTTCAACGAATCAAGTGCATAGGTCGGCATCGGCATCAGATTCTCGTGCTCATTCTTCCCTGTCGACATTTCACCCATCTGTTGCCCTTTGAGCGCCGTTGGTTGCTGCTCATCTGGTGAAGAGGAACCAAGGCCCAAGTAGTTTAGCATCTTGAAATTTCTTGTTGTAAAATCTAAAATATGATGATTAACAGGAGCTCAGAGTAAACTGACAACAAAACAACAATCGGTACTACTGCATTATACCCCCCCCCCTCGCCCCAAACAGTACTTGGTTTTCTAGGTACATTGACCATTTAAGAAGCATTTTTCACCATTTTTAAAGGATTTAGAGCTGTACACAGGGAGGGGAGGGAGGGGAAGGCACAATTAAGGGGCCACTTTCTAAAGAGAGCCCATTCAGGAAAAGAGAAGATCTTGAACATATCTTTGTCAACTGGGCTCTACCGCATAAAAAAGTTCTGTCATGCATACTATTTTTCCATGCATCCAGAGCTGCTTCTCGAGTGATTTTTTACAGTAGAGTCAAAATATCATTTCTCATAGTAGTAACCATAGACAAATACTGGACAAAAAACCAGTCAGAAACATTTATTATTAAAAGTATCCCACTGTTAAGAAAGGTAAGAAAACAACAAAATTAGAAGAGTGAATTTTATATATTCAGCACAAAAATTAGAGTCTCATTACAGAAGACGTGGAGATGTCTGACATGTCAAAAGAAAAAATATTGGGTTGGTGCATAATTAGTCGGTTTTTACCAAAAAATGTGTTTGTGGTATTTTGTTTTTGACCTATGTTCTGCTAGTGTCTTCTTGACATTTTATATACCATATATTATATTATATTATATTGACATGTTATATACCAAAATGTAGCTTAGAATATAGGCTACATTTTGGTATATAATATGCCCAGAAGACACCAGCAGAACATAGGTCAAAAACACAATGCCACAAACACATTTTTTTGTAAAAAACCGACGTTAATTATGCATCAATCCAATAATTTCGCCGTCCACTTTAGAACAATCCATTTGTATGCGACTTGGGATTTGTATAAGCGATTCCCGAATCTGGATGCAACGATATACATCCACCTATTATAACAGCCCCTTTTTACACAACTTCCTGACTGTCTTTGCTGTCGCCCTTTTGCACTGGCCTTGGATAAGCCTCTCTTTTATTATGATTTTCAGTTTCTGATTAAAAATAACCCATAGGCCTTTGTCGGAGGGGTCATTGTTGGACTGTAGATGGTTTTCATACACTCATAAACACGTATATAAGCTCGTCTAAAACATCGCTACGAATGTATTGTTGAAAGAAAACGACACAGTAAAAAAGCGGAAGCTGGTATCTTTGAAGTATACGTAGATTTCCAACAACAAGTAGACATTTAGATTAATTGATAGATTTTGTTATGCAAGCTATTCAGTAACAAGTTTTCAACTCAGTCAAAGAGAAATCCGCGGGACTGAATTTGCCTGAAAGCAAAAACAATTGAAAATATTGTTGAGCTCAAAGCATTACCTTGCCGCATCAAAATTATGATTCCCACCATCCTGATCTGGTTGCTTATTCCAATTCCCTCGTTTCTCATGGAATGATCTTCTGGCTGGTTGTGCTGAATTAGCTCTAACGCCTTCCTCTTCATTTCCAGGATTGGAATCAGAGAACCTTCTCTTTTGTCCGCTTAAAGGTGTGCTGGGAGAAACCATTGGGGAGATTCTCTCACCCCCATTTCTCCTCGGCCCAATAGGCGTAGTGGTTGGAGGTGGCATACGGGGATTGAATGGACTAGTCCCAACCATAGGTGTAAACTTTGGAGAAGGAGGGTGCATATCTTCAGGAGGAGGTGGATTAGCCAAGAAGCCGGGTGGAGGCATTGAAAAGTTGGGGTGATTTAATTTAGCCATACGAGGCCCTTCAGGAGCGAAGTTTGTAAATGGAGGTGGAGTGTTGGGGTTGAAAATTGGAGAAACTGCCGGTCTGCCAAGAGGAGGCAAAGGAGGAGGTGGTTGTGATGTATCTATCTTCATTGTGCCCATAGCTGTGGCAGGAGAGAAAAAGTTAGGAGGCGGCTGCTGTCCAACTGGAGGGGGCCTGACTGGAGGAGGATGAGAAGGTTGATTTTTGATAGAGTTTTGTCGAGGATCAACCACTGGAGCAGGCAACACATTGTTGTTCTCAGCACGAGCTTTTTGATTAATTAGACGCTGAAATTTTTATTAGTTGCCTGAAAGAAAGACGAAGAAAAAAAAAAGAAAAAAAGAAGAAGAAAGAAAGAAAGAGTCATGCTTTTACCTGAAGACGAGGATCCAAAGCCGAAGAAATAGGGATGACGGGAACTGTGAAGCTGGCGGTGCTGACACTTGGCATATTTTCACTTGACATCCCTATCCCATCATCTATGTCCATGTCTTCGGCTGAACCTATGCCATCTGTAATTACTACAGTGAAGACAACTATATGGAAAACACAAGGAAAATATGAAAAGGCTGTTTGATTGGTTTCCACCAGTAATCGTCAGAGTGACCACACCGTCCGGCGTATTAGACAGTAAGGAGGACGGGAGGAAAGACAAGTTAAAGGCCTTCCAACGCGACAACTTATCAACAAAAGACTTCTAGACAGACGTGTGGTCATAACCTCTGTTCTTAACCTTCTAAAATTTTCTCAAGTAAACCAACCATCTCCCATCCCCTGCATTGCAAAGGGATCATCACTAGCTGCGGGTGAAGGGGCATCTCGAGGAGGAGACATTCCTGAAAAGGATTGAAATTTTGGTTTAAAGGGTCACTTCCGTTTTCAGCACTAAAATCATACCAGGGAAAACTGCAGACTTTATGGCCTCTTCCAACTCCTTCTTGGTGTCTCTAATTCCATTCGCAAACTTTTCATAAGCCTACAAACCAAAAAAAAATCAGGAACAAGAAAGAGTGCTCCACCCACATCATCAACCACAGTCACGTCCCTAAGCTGCAGATTCAACGAGGTTTTTGCAGTTTTCATCAACTCCATCATTTTCTGACACTTGGCCTGATGACGCTCAATGCTGGCTAGGAACTGACTCAACTTGTTTCTCGAGTCGTCCATTTCGTTCAGTATTTTTGTGCCACCCACTCTGTCTAAAGATGTGAAAACTAATTACAACTTCTTGGCCTCATTCAAAGCTCTACCCTTCATCTTATCAGCCATTTTATCGCGGAAATTAAAATCACTTCGCTCGAGGATATTCCTCGCCTTCTCGGTGAGCTCGGCGTTTTGGAAGTAAGCTTCAATGTCACGAATTAGAGTGGCATGGTCGATTTCATTTGGAGGTTCTGACTCTGGCTCATCACAAGCAGACATCGGGTCTGAGCTCTTTTGGTCTGAAACTCGATTGTGCAGGAGATTAACGAATTGAGTGAAACCCTGACTCTTTTTTTTTCCCCCCCCCCCCGCCAATGTAACTGCCATAAAATGTGTATACCATCCCACCTAACCTATTTTAATGCCCTAAAAAAGGTAAAGCAAATCGTTTTGGGCCGGTCCTTTGCGGTTAAAGCAGTTTTTCTGCAACCCATTTGTGCAATTTTTTTCGCCTTTTTGCCCTTTTACCATGTTTTTCTCACTGGTCTATAGCAAAAAAAGGTCTGAAATGCATTCATTTCTCCAGAATCTTGCTCGGATTCATCTCACAGGCAAGTCTGTGCGCGCATCTCTAACTCCCCCGTAAGGGGCGACGGGGGCTTGCAGTTGAGATGCGCACACACCCATACCTGAGAGAAAAATCACTCGAGAAAATGCTCTGGATGCATGGGAAAATAGCATGCATGCAATAGCTTTTTTATGCGGTAGAGCCCAGTTGTAAAAGCTATGTTCAAAATCTTCTCGTTTCCTGAGTGGGCCCTTCTTAGAAAGTGGCCCCTTAATTGTCCCTTCCTCTCCATATACAGCCCTTAATCCCTTAAAAATGGTGAAAAAATGCTTCTTAAATGGTCAATGTACCTAGAAAACCGAGTACTTTTTTATTTGGGGGGGGGGGAATATAAATGATTAGGGGGCGTATACAGCAGTAACACAGTAGTAGCGAAACCCACCTAGAGCTAGTTTCATCTCTTCAATTATGTGGGAGGCAAACACGTTGCGCTCTTCAAAGACCTGCACACACCTGGTTATGGGCTTTTTCACTGTTTTGCTGGAAAAGTTTGGTTTTCTTCGCTAATCACACAAGCTTTTCCTTTCAAAAGTATTGTCAAAAAAAGCCTACCTAGCCATTGCAAAAGCGTTGACCACATGAGGGTGGAAAGCCATTTTCACACTATCATGTCGATCTTTCTTCCCTACGCGTTGCACTACATCATTCATGACATAGATGAGAGCAATTCGCAAATTGTCGTTGGCTGAAATTTGAGTGAAAAAATTTTAATTGCTAAGCGAGAGAAGACCTAATGTATTGGAAAAGAGAAAATAAGAAACCTTGTTTATACACATCCATCCAACATTTCGCTATTTTGTCTATAGAAGACTCTTTGTGATGAATTACCCATAGTGAGGTTGTCTGAATGCAATCTTGGGTAGAATTAATCGCTTTTAGGCGTTTCTTGATTGCTTCTTCTGACAATGCCATTTGAAGACACTGGAAGATAACATAAGTGTCAGGGCTGGTAGTTATAAAGATTAGCATTAGAGCTAGCAATAGTGTTAGCATTAGCCACAGTGTCGGTCGATACAACATAGCTGTTTTATTCCGTTCTCGAAAAACGAACAATGTACGGCTGTAGAATCATTGGTAAATATGTTTTTAGTAAGTGCTACCTTTGCCAAGGGGCCTTTTTGGTAAGAAGTTCACATAGCGGCAATATATTGGTAAGAAAAGTAAGGAGTTTAACAAAATAATTTTTTATATTTTGGTAAGCTTCGTACTCTTCTTACCACTATATAACCATTATGTAAACTTCTCACCAAAAAGACTTCTTACCAAAAGTATCACTTACCAAAAAAACATATTTACCCGTTAGCAAGGTAATACCCATGCTAACTTTTTGCCTTGGTCCCCCTGTTGATTTTTAGCATTAGCATCAACTTTTATAACTACGGCTAATGCTAGAGCTAATGCTAACACGATTATAACTACCAGACCAGATGTCACAAAATATCGGCTTTAGGTCAACGACCTTTTTTTCGACTCAAAAGTCAAGCTTATTTCAAGAGTAAATGTGCAAAGAAGGGAGGCGTAAACAATTTTTACGGTAAAAGTTGAAAGTTTTAAAAGGGAGAAACTAGCACATCGCCAAAGAGATTACCAATCTGCCAAGAGTTTCACAATCACCGTTTTTGAAAAACTTTTAGCAAGGTTTCTACTGGAAATCTCTAAGGAGGTAGCTTTTCTTTAATCTGCTTCTTCTAGGCTGTTTATATGCTGATTTCTCTAAACTTATTTCTTGTCTCGTTGTTTGATAAGATTGTACCGACCTAATCGAAGCATTTTCTAATACACTGGTCAGTGCATTTCTTATTCAGGCAAAAGAGGAAAGCAGGATGGCTGATGATGAGGATTATGATGGTGGAGACATGGATGCCGATGATTATGACGACAATGATCAGATGGATGACATTGAACTTGAACAAGGTGAAGATGATGGAGAGCGTGTAGCTCTTGTCGAGGTATACTTTGTTCTTTATTTCTTGTCGTATTATGAAAGATCATTTTGCGGAATATCAAAAGTTGGTACTACTGTATTACATCTCCTGAATCGTTTATACCCTCCCCCTAATAATTCGGTAGAGTCCAAAAGTTAGTCAAAGCTTTGAGCATAACCTTGCCACTGACACCATTAAATTTTTAGCAAGATCAGAAAACAGCTAGCACTGAGCGCGTCACTACTCCGTTCATGACCAAGTACGAAAGGGCCAGAATTCTAGGGACACGTGCTTTGCAAATTGCCATGTGAGTTTATTTATTATTTCATAACCTGACTCGATCTAGCCTTAACGATTTTTTTAGGGGAGCGCCAGTCATGGTGGAGTTGGAAGGTGAGACTGATCCACTGGAAATTGCACGGAAAGAGCTTAAAGATAAGAAAATCCCAATTATCATCCGCCGCTATCTGCCTGATGGTTCCTTCGAAGATTGGGGCGTAGACGAATTGCAAATTATTGATTGGTGAAGAGGCTTCATTTACTTTTGGAAGAATTTTGTTGCACCGATGCTATTACGTTGTTTTGTCTAAATAAACTTATTCCCAAGTTTCTTACTGAAAACGCATCTGCCTAGCTTGCTGTATTGCTATCTGCTGTTTGGCTTTGAGCGTCGCGCAATGCCCTAAGAAGTATGTTTAAGGCGAGTTTAAGATTCCTCTCTGTGACTATGTCTGATTTATCCGCCATACCTAATGTGGATATTGACCCGAGCGGCGTATTCAAGTACATTTTGATCAAGGCATTTTTCAACTTCTTGGTTTTGTCCACTGTAAACGACTTCGATTCAGGTTTTTAGTAAAGAATCGGATTCGAGTAAACTTATTGTTCGAGGCTATGCTCGATGCCCTTACCACGCAGACATCTACGATGAAGTGAAGGCGGTTGCAGGTGGTTCGTTTAAATTAAAATGCTTAGGTGGTGGACGAATTAACCATGAGCCCGTGCAGAAGAAAATTGTTGTCTACGGATATTCTCAGGTTAGTCATAAGGTTGCCGCCAAATAGCTGGTGTAAATTGGCTATTTGGCATGATTGTAATTTCCAAACTCCTCGCGTAATGGCTGAACTATTTACAAAGATACCCGCACACCTTCCAAACTTGCTTTACCTTGGTCTCTCAAGTCAAACAGTCAATTTTTGGTCAAAAAAAGTTTTAATGGCCGGCCGTCCCCTTAAAACATGTTTGTTGTGCGTGTTCGCTTAGAAATTTGGGAAAAAATATAGGTTGTTTCGTGGAAAACTTGCAAAATACAATTGTTCCAATCACTTTTCAGGGTTTTGGTAGAGCGGATCATCAAAAGGCTGTCGATATCTTAAAAGAACACTATGCAGACTACTCAATCTCATTTTCAAATGATGGTTACTAGAAAAAAAGGAAAAAGTCTCTACCTTTTCTTACTTATAAGTTATTTTGCAGATTGTATGCCATTTGGAGCTGATAAAGTTTATTCTCGATATATTTGTGCTGTTGTCTTGTCATGTTTCAAATCGTTGCCTTTTCATGCTTAGCGTTGCACTCTGCTGTAAAAGTAATGTATGCAACAATTGTACTTATCAATAGAAATCAGATTCGTATGCCAAAAAGTTCGATCCGCAGCTGGGTACAACCCCTTTTTTACCTCAAATTTTGACATCTTTTGCCCATTTTGTTGATCCCTTCAAGGCAAAAAATCGCAAGGATTCTGAATTTGCCAGTCGTTTTTACACAACTCAAAACTTTCACTTTAAAAAAATCCAATTCTCGATTTAACGAACTAAATCGAGAGTTAAATCAATATTTGTTTTTCTAAAAGGCGAAATTGTTGGGTTGTTTGAAAACGACCGACAAATTCAGAATTATTATAATTTGTTGCTTTAGAGAGATCAACATCAAAATGCGCAAAAGATGTCAAAAATTGAGGCAAAAAAATGGTCGGACTCAACTGTGGATCGAACTTTTTGGCATACGAATCCGGTCTCTACTACTTATCAAATTCTTAAATTCAATGCCTGAGGCGAACTTTAGATGCGAGCTACAGCCTTATCCCCGCTCCGCATTTGAGCCTCATTGAAAACGCCAGCAGCCCTCTTCCAGCGCTGATTAAAGTATTGTGTTTTCTTTAATAAAGCAATTTACAGCAATGCGAACTCCCGGTCAGTTGTTTTGCTGCAGATGTATTTCAAGTTTCGTTAGATGGAAGTCTGGAAACGTACCAGCCCTATCCGAAAAAGAAGTGCTCAGAAAGCAGTTGAAAAGGGTCAAGAAGGAGCTTTGGGCCAATGAACCAAATATTCATCATTTGGACCAACTTAACAAAAGATTTGCATATGGGAGAGCACACGTCACTTCCACCAATAAAAATACAGGCCAAAAGTCAGTGCTTCGTCTTTCCTTGCCTGCAGGTATGAAAATTTCTCAGAAAACTCAGTCCAAGAAATTTATTTTTTAGTTCGTCGAAAATATTTCATCTGGAAGCAATCTGATCTGCCTGAAGAAGCAAAAGTAGGGTTGAAGAGTGCGTTAGTCGACTGCAACCAGCCTCCTAAGGTGCTGCAAAGAGAGGCTGATACGGTTAGGGTTTTATCAAGCGTTTCCTATAGCTCGCGTTCGTTTCTTTTGCCATTAACGGCCATATAGTTAGCTTCCCTAAGTGGGGAAAGTCAAAGCTAACATTTGTGTGGTTAGTCACCATGTAGTTAACCACTCTACAGTTGAGGTTACGATGGATAACCGTAAACTACGGTCATTCGTCGTATAGTTGACTACCGATAAACTAACTCAAAATTCACTTATTCGTAGTTATACTTCCCTTACCTGTTATAGATGGCTAGTCATTTGGAAGCACGACGTTTTCCAGCCTCTTTACAAGAAGTTCGAGCAGCAAGGCGCCGGGTAATCAGTGAAATCATGGAAACAGACATGGACATTCACCATGCCCTCCGCAATCCTAAGAGTGTAATTATTTTCGGTAAAATTAAGAGCGCTTTAATTTAATGTTTTTTAAGGCTCGTGGCATTGAGAAAATGATTTATCAGAAAGCGCAGGGGATTTTGGCCAAAGAACGTTACAACTGGAAGCCTTTGACTTTTTCGTCTAGGGAGAAAGCAGCTGTGTTTGCTTTGGCGAGGTTGCTGTTCTTGTTTTAAAATTGGGTTTTAATTTTTTCATGTAGCTTTCCTGGGTATTTCGCTGAAATGCACAGAGTTTTGGCTGAATTCCACAGAAACAAGTTCATTCCCGAATCTATTCTTGACTATGGTAGTGGAAGTGGTGCAGCATTCTGGGCAGCTCATCATCTTTGGGGTGAAAGTGTGAAACACTATTGCCTTGTTGAACAGAATCCGCATATGCGCAATTTTTGCATAGATATTATGAGGGTTAGTGCTTTCTGATTTTGTGATTTGTGTTTTACATAGCATCCTGTTAGTTGCTGCCAGTATTTAAGGGGCACAATTTTTTCTGTCTTTTTTCAACGCTTTTTTCTCGGTGCTCACAAGAAAAGTTTGGTATTATGTCAAACTTTCGTATTTTATGCGTGTTTGGTTCCCAAACTGATGCAAAGATGTAAAGGTAAAAAACCTCTGGTCGCAAGGCGTATCAATAAAGAATTGTGATTTTGAAGTCATATGCTTAAAAATTGTCACAATGAGCTGAATGGAACGCAAAAATACGACTACTGAAAAGCTATCTGAGAAAAAATTTGTGTCCATTTGAAAATAGCAGTAATTTTTTTGAGCAGCTTATATTCTTGCCGTTTAGGGCAAGAACTACGCAGGTAACGGAGAATTGGTTAACAAGAACGTTTATTTCCGCAGAGCCCTACTTAAGTCAGCGCAAACAAAATATGACTTAGTGATAGTTCACAGAACCTTGATTGAGATGCCATCAGTTGAAGAGCGTCGTGAGCTGGTCGAACATCTATGGAAGAGAACAAACAAGTAGAAATCACTTTCGAGCTTTTGTTTCAAACTAGGAGTTTCTGCTGTTTAGGTACTTGGTTATTGTGGAGTCGCCACTGCATGAGAGTTTTAAAGCTTTGATGAAAATACGTGAGCATTTGTTAGAAAGCGGCCATAGGTTTGACTACAATTACGTAAAGCATGTGTTGGATGAGCGAAACTTGTTGAACTTGGAACTGAGTAACTTTTTGGCGGAGAAAAAGATTAGTGACTATGAGAAGTTTTGCAAAATTCAGGGATTGGTCAGTTTTTAATTGTAAATTTTGTGTAAAGATACAGTGGACTATCGATAAGTTGACACCTTTTTTGAAAAACAGGTGTCAACTTATCGAGCGCCGACTGTATATAGTTTTATGAATTCAGCTCGGTGATGACTTCGTAATACCAACTAAGATGGAACCTGGATTTGTATTTGCACCCTGTCCTCACGATCAGTCAGATTTTTTTCCACCGATTTGGTCAAGCTGTTGAAAAAACGATTGTCTTTAGGCACTGCCCTAAGTACAGCAGGGAATCATGCAGTTTTAGGGTGCGATGGAGAGAAAATCGTGCAGATTTTAAGACTAGGAGCCTTCCAAGAGATGGAACATTGACCGGGAAGTTCTGTTACGTGATCTTTGAGAAGGGTGAGCGACCTAAGAATGAACGGACCATCTCAAGGATTCTCGAGGTGCTTTGCCCTATTTTTCTTTTTTTTTTATTTAATTTGTACAGGGCATTTTAAATATTCTGTTTTCATCAATAATTCAGTTTCAAAAACAGTCTTTTAGTGTATAAAATGTTGAAAAAACAATTTTCGCTTGATCCACTTTGTGATAGAACCTCTATGCCTATCTAAATGGTGTGGATGGATAGGGTACGCACTTAAGGAAGACCAAGCAAAAATAGGGTCCTTTTACACCAAGTTTTTACACCAAAAATTGTTTTCTGACTTTGAGTCAATTGGTGAAAACAGAATTTCAAAATACGGCCACAGAAAAAGTTATTAAGCGGGCGAAATTTTTAAATCATCCTATGTAATTTCAGAAACACAAAATAAATAAGTGCTTTATCTGCTCTGTATGCACTCAGAAAAATGGCCTCCAGGAATTCCATGTGTCTCACAGAACAAAAAATTTATTCAAGAGAATGAAGTACGTAGAGCCAAGTCAGCTCCTGCCATTCGATGTAAGTCGGAGGTGTGGTTAATTATTTATGTCTAAAGTGTTTGGTTTAGGAAGACTATGTCAGGTCCGGTCCAAGAATATCGGTGCGTACGGGAGATTTCTTAGAACAGTCTGATACAAATAAAGAAAACGTAATAGAGGTCTATTTCTATTTTTCCAATTTCAGTTCTTGTCCCGAAAATCATGACTATTACTTTAGTCACAGATTATGAAAAAAATAATTGAAATGCCTTCACTGACGCAGCTGATTGATGAAGATTTACCAAATGAGGTACGATTGCTGCTAATATATCGTTAATACTGGTTTTTTCCAGGATATTGCAACTGAAATGAATTCCAGCGTTGATGAAATTAAAGAAACCGAAGTGCAGTAGTGGTTATTTGATACCATTTCCTTGTTTGTTGTCATGCTGTAAATCTTAAAGGAATATAAAAAATATTTTTGCGATTGCTCATGTCCACAATTTTGGTACCGAGCTTCTACCGTTGAGTTATATATTTCCTCTGATTTTCGGAGTATTGTATCTTCAAAATCACTCAAATCAAGCGCTGTATCATGCAGCCTGTTCTAGACACGTTGTATCCAGTTTGGTAGAAAATGAACATCTCTTGCAAATATTATTTAATTTCTTCATCAGCTTTCCATTATAGGATATGGAATCTTCCGAACGACTTCAAATTAAGCAGAAGATCAATAAGGACTGCTTTGAATGCAAGATTACTGGTTCTGGATCGATGGCTGCAATTGGAGGCTATCTGCTTTACAACAGTTTTTTCACAATTAAGAACATGAAATCGCCAGCGTATAGATGGGGCTTGCGTGAGTGTTTTGACTATCATGTGAGGTATTCACTTAAGTGTAAAACTTCCAGGTGCGGTTTCGATGGGTTGTTTTTACATATCATTGGCTCGACTGGTATACCTGAGGCCTTTCACACATTTGAATCCTTCAAATGTTCAAGTATTATTTTGCTTTTGGCTTGGGTACACACTGAAATTAAAGTAAACATTTGCTGAGAGATTAATTTTTTGAGGAAGAAATTAAAGATTTAGGTTTCAGCGTACACTTATTCCATACCCAGTTTAATTTACTTTTTAGAACTATCAACAAGAAAGAGGTGATGAAGACCCTCCTGAACTTTGAAAAATCTAGTCATTCTGATTTTGTGTTTGTTATTTCACCGTTCAGCCAAATAAAGTTTTTACTTTGCGTCACTGTCTCGCTCATAGGCGTCTTTGATGTCCAATTTTCCTCTTTAAATCAATTTTCGTGTTCCCATAATTTTGTGATATATTCACGCTTTTAGCCAATATAAATAAATACACATGATGGCTTCTGCAGGAACCGACAATGTGCTAGAGAAAGTGTTTCAAAATGTTTATTTTAGTTTCCCCTTCTTCTCAAAAGAATTGTTTGAATTTAGTTGCCTACGAGCCAGATACGAAATGTTTGCATTATTGCACACGTGGACCATGGAAAGACAACTTTGGCAGATTATCTCATTTCTTCGAATGGGATTATCTCTGGTATTTTTCCACTCCATGTGCTATCCTCTAAACATAATGATTTTTTTTAAGCGCGACTAGCTGGAACTTTGCGCTATATGGACAGTCGAGAAGATGAACAAACAAGGGGCATAACAATGAAAGCTAGTGCAATCTCTCTTTTCTACGATCCTCTGCTTGTGAATTTGATCGACAGCCCTGGACATGTAGACTTTGGTTCGGAAGTTGGCTCAGCAATTAACCTTGCGGATATTGCTGTTCTTGTCGTTGATGTGGTTAGCTCTTATCGTTTATTGTATAATAATCAGAACTAATGTTTATTGATAAGGTGGAAGGTGTTTGCTCGCAAACTGAATCCCTTCTTCGACAAGCTATCAATCGCAAACTAGATGTAATCCTGGTAATCAACAAGCTTGATCGAATGATTGTGGAACTCAAATTGAGCCAAACGGAAGCCTTTCGTCACATCCAGCGTCTTATTGAACACACCAATAGTTGTCTGTCGCAGATACTTCAGGGGCAATTTCTGGATAAGGACCGACAGAAGATGGAAGCAGCAGAAAATTTATTACATTTTGATCCCACCAAGGGAAATGTAGGGTTTCTGAGTGTCCTTCTTCACCTGCAAAGAATTTTTATTTTTATTTCTAGGTGCTCTTCGCCTCCGCTTTTTATGGGTACGCTTTTTCGTTGGACGATTTTGCTAGCTTATGGGCCAAAAAATTCGATATTGACAAATGTGAATTGCGCAATCATCTCTTCTCATTCGATCACTTTTTCTCGCCGAAGACGAAGCAAGTATTACCAGATGCCGAAGCAAAAAGCAAGAAACCTTTATTTGAACAGCTGGTCTTGGATCCTCTCTTCGAGCTCCACAAATGTGCTTTGGTGGACAAAGACATGGAGAGACTAAAAACCCTCACTTCGAAGCTGGGGCTTGCCCAATTTCGTGGTCGTAGAGTGGATGAGGCCTTCAATGAGTTGATGCGCCAGTGGATGCCGTTGACAGTCTGTTAATTCTTTTCATTTATATGCTTTGTTTATATGTGCAATTTACAGAATGCTTTGGTCAAAGCCTTTTGTAAAGTCAAATCTGCTGCTAATGCTTTTTCCAGTGATGACCGCCTGCTGCAAGTTTGTTCTGCTTTGTCTAATCCCTTATGCCAGCATTTGCGTAATTGTGATCCAGCAAACGTGGATGTTCTTGTTTACGCTGCAAAGTTTTTTAATTTGGATGGTAAAAAAGTTGCACTTTGTAGGATAATGTGTGGAACAGTCGGGCAGGGTAACATTTGCATGTTTTGCGCATTTTCCTTACTGATACTAGTTTTCTACAGGAAGTCAGCTAAAAATTTTGGATGCGCCAAAGAGCAAATTTGGAGGTTTTCTAGCCAATACAGTAGTTATCAAAAGTGTTTACATCATTGTCGGAAGAGAATTACTGCCCGTGGAAACCGCGCCAGCTGGAAGGATTTGTGCCTTGGAATCAGAAGATGGTGGCTGGTTCGGTGGTCATGTGCTGTGCTCTAGATTAATTTCTGAGGGCGGTGAAGATTGCTCCCTCAAGTTTGAGTCTTTCCAGGAAGCAGAACCATTAGTCAGAGTGACTGTTCACCCTAACCTCAGTGGAAGTGACCACCTTGCAGAATTGAGAGCTTGTCTTAAACAATTGTCTGTGATGGATGGAGCGGGTATCAGTTATTTCTGTTCCCTTTTCTGTTATAATTTATCCCTTAGTCCGAGTGCTGGAACAAGAAAATGGGGACTTGGCGTTGATCACAGCCGGTGAAGTGCATTTGCAAAAGTGCCTGAAAGTGAGGTTCATTTTTGTTGAGGTGTGTATAGCTCAATTGATTTATCTCTTTTAGGATCTCAGTGATTTAGGCCAGACTAATATCAATGTTTCCGAGCCGATAGTGCCTTTTCTCGAAACCATAGTGCCTGATATTTCTTCGCTGGTGCCGTTGTCTAGAAATTTAGAGTTGCAATCAACAGTAGGTATCTATTCGCTTGAAGGGCTATATAAAGCTTTATCTGTTTAGGAATGCTTTCTTCGCCAATACTCTGTTCGAGTGAGATTGAGAGCTGTGCCTTTGCCAGATGAATTGGTTAAGCTTTTGCAACGTAATGAGGATATTCTAGATAAACTCAGAAAGGGTTTGCAATTTATTGTAAAATATGGCATCGTTATCGTTTATGTCGATTGTTTATAGTTATCAACAGTGTTGTGGAGCGCGAAACTGCTTCTACTTTCTATGAGGAACTTTTTGGTCTGGCGAAGGATCTGCTGCCAAAAACTAAGTCCACGTGGTGGATAAAGAAAGATGAAGCTGAGATCGCTTCAATAATCAACAATATCTGGTCTTTTGGTCCGTCTCGTGCAAGAGCAAATATTTTATTTAACTGTGTGCCTGACTATGAACGGCCATCAATTTGGCAAGGTTTGGTCTTTTGAGTGATCATGACTTTTCTCTAAATGTATTTGTCTAGCTTCTTCTACGTCGGACAAAAAATATCGTGCATTGGATAGGGCAATTATCGCGGGCTTTGACATGGCCGTGTCGCAAGGACCATTGTGTGATGAACCAATGCAGGGCATTGGAGTAGTTCTAGAAGAGTGGTCCATGGGTGAACCGGAAGAAGACCATCAAGTGGTGGCGGAGCGTCAACTGGATGCCCAACTACATGGACAACTTATCTCAGCAATACGTCAGGCTTGTCGAGTGGCGCTCAAAAAACATCCTATTCGTTTAATGGCAGCTATGTACAAGTGCTCAGTTCAGACTTCAGCTCAGGCTTTAGGGAAAGTGCAAACAGTGTTGGCGCAAAGGAGGGCAAAGGTTAGTGGGTTTATTTTTATTCAGAATTTGTTTATCTACCATTTTTAGATAATCAGTGAAGACATCAGCGAAATCAGTGGTCTTTTTGAGATCGTTGCGTATATGCCAGTGGTGGAGAGTTTCTCGTTCTGCGAACAGTTGCGCAAGAAAAGCAGTGGGATGGCATCAGCTCAAATGCAGTTCTCCCATTGGCAGTTGATCGAAGAGGATCCTTATTGGCAGCCAACTACTGAAGATGAAATCGAAGAATACGGCAGCAAGGGCGACTCAATAAATCAAGCGCGCTTGTACATGGATGCAGTGAGAAAAAGAAAAGGACTTCCAACCGAAGAGATGATTGTAGTCTGTGCAGAGAAGCAAAGAAATTTGAAGAGAAATAAATGAAAAATCAGGAATCAAAAGAATGAGTTGTTGGGTTTGATATTGCCGACTGTTAATGTTTCACATGTGGTTTATAAATAAATTTTATGACCGTTTGTGACTATCTGCTTTTTTCGACTGGCTTTCCTGTTTTCATCAGGATACCGTATTTCGGCTCTATCTGTGTTCTTCAACCACTTGTTCACGAGTGGGAAGTTCTCGACCGATAATTCTTCAATCGGTAAGTTCTTTAACCGGTTAATTAATATTTTTTTTTTTGATTCATAAGAAATGCTATGCTAACGAAACTAGTGCCCATTGAATATCCCACGAGATGTAATTTTAGACTACTGGATCATAGCCCCCCCCCCCCCAAAAAAAAAAAAAGATTAATAGAGTTATCTTGAAAAAGTGGGTCAAAAACAGTATGCTACGAACAGTATTTTGAATTCAGGGGGAGGTCTGAGGCTTTATTGGAGAAAATACGGTACCCACTGAAGTGTGCTAAACTTTTAGCTTCTCCCTGACCTGTGTATTGTTTTGTTAGTTTTTCTCAAGCTTTGTTGCTTTTGCTTAGCAACAATGCACGTTAGTAGTCTCTGCTTAAATTTCCTATTGAAACCCGCTATAGAAGTAGTGTTTTCATTCTCAGAGCCTTTGTTTGTCTTACTCTTGCCTAGTTTATTAGACTTTCTTGATATCGCAACGTCATAAGTTTTGTTGCTTTCCCAAAATTAGTGAGGTGAAAAATTCATGGGATTGTTTATAATTGGGTGTTAGTCGATATTGTATAATCTTTTGGTTGCCCTCTTCAACTTTTTTTTGCTGTCTGTCGACAAGCTTTGTGTCTTATAATTCATGCAAAGCTCCAAAGGGCAAACATCAGACCATCAAAATTTTTCAAAAACACTTGAGGAAGTAAACAGGCACGTGGAAGGGGGGGGGGCAGTACGCGGCAAAGATAAGCCGAGTCTGACTATCTCTTCTCTAATCAATCATGTCGCTTGTGAATGAAAAGGGTGGATTGGAAAGCAGCAGTAGAGGTAGGTGTGTAACACACAATCAATTCAAGGTGTGCATACTTTTTGCTTTTCTACTTTTCTCTTTTGTGTGTTTATAGAAACAAAACAACATCTATGCCTTTTATTTAATAGGTTGGCAGGTGGCAGTCGTCTAAGGACGCGGGGGATGTGGGAAGAGAGACACACCCTGCTGGCAGCTAGCTGAGCAAGAAACGGGTGTGCGTGTCTTCTTTTTCTCCCACTCTTTTTTTTGTCCCTTTGCCTCCTAGAACACTGTGTTCTCGTTCTTGGGGGTAGTCTCCGACACTTTTTTCACTTCCATTCTTTGATGTGAGGAGGCTCTTTCTTCTCTTTTTTTATTCCGTTTTTATGTTGTTATTGCTGATGTTGAAAATGTTGCGGCATGCCTGATGGTTTCTCAAAACTCTTTCTTTTTTGGAAAGGAACGAGAAGAATTTGGGTCGAGAAAATTTGGGGTTGTTAAAGTAGCTATATTTTATAACATTGAAAGCAAAATTTAAAAAGTTTTTTAAAGGGCCGCCAGTGAGGGATACCCCCTCATATTTTTCCCCCCGACTTGTTTCGAAAGCGGTTTTAAGAGACCTTGCCTCATAGCATGTAGTTGTGTACTTTGGCTTACATGCACACCGTTTCAGTCCTTTGTTTTTTTTGTCTAAGCACGGTTGCTTTGCTTTTAGCTGTGTTCACCCATACTCATTGTGTTGTAACTGCTTGGCATTCCACATTCCAGTTTATTTGTCTAATTCAACTGAGTGATCTTTGATCAAATTTAATTTACTTGGTCAATTGTTCACACAACAATGGATTTGGGTAAAATTTGTTTGTGTGCCCTTCTTTCCTGTCCTAAATTATTTGCCCAATTTTAGTGGATCCTCTTGCAGAACCTTGCGCTGTATGTGGGGACAAGTCTACAGGCACCCATTATGGAACAGTTAGTTGTAATGGATGCAAAGTAAGTGCTGTTGCTTGCCATTTAACGAATGCGGGCCAAAAGGCTAAAATTAATAAGTCATTATTATTTTTTCTTCTTTTCAACGAAGTATTCAACGACGAGAAAATGTCAAATAATTATAATTTGGGTGGTAAAATGCCTCAGAGTTATCTGCAAAAAATGGGTCGAAAAATAATGCCAAGAACGTGATTTTATAAAAAGGGACGCTTTTAGAAGAAATGCGTCATAGAGGTTATATACCTTATGTGTTTTTATTTTGAGGCACTCAGTAAATAAAAATACCAAAAGAATTCGATTATGAAAACGAAGTTTGAAAAAGTGGTTTCTTTGTCGAGATATAATTAAAACTAGGAGGGAGGAGGGACGTAAACAGGGTTTTAAAATTTAGTGGAATAGTAAGCGTGAACACCACAAATTTTTAGGGTTTCTTTCGCCGCACCATCCTGCGCAATCAACGCTTCACGTGCCGTTTCAACAGACAATGTGTTATAGACAAAAACTTTCGTTGTGCTTGTAGATATTGCCGCTTCCAAAAGTGTCTAAATGCAGGCATGAAGAGGGAGGCCATTCAGTTTGAGCGAGACTCCATAGGCTCACCCACCAAACGGCGGAGGGACTCTTCTCCACAGGGGGGTACTTCTGGGGGAATGGCTCCAGCTTCTAATGGAGGTGGAGCCACTGGAACTACTGCTGCAACCACTGCTTGCACCGACGTCATAGACACTCTCATGGAAATGGAGGCCAGAGTCAACCAGGAAATGAGCATACGCTACCATACAAGCATACGCCACTACTCCATGCTTGCCACCTCCTCTTCTTCCACTGCACAATTGTTTGGTGGAGGGGAAGCAGCGGGACTGCCTGGTAATTACTTCTTAATTATATTTTTTTGTGTAAAAAGTTAACTAGATATAGTAAAAAAAGGCTTTGAACGCAATTTCCTTTGCACATTTTAACATCTCAGGGGTTTTCCATTAGACTACACATAACACCATATTCTCCAAATTTTGGCAGGTAAGTCTGAGGCAAGTTACCATCCAAATTGTAGCTTATTGTCTTAGCTACAACTTGACTGGTAACTTGTCCGGGAGTTGTTAGCAAAAAGTGGGTCAATTTGAAGGGAAGCTGAGAACTTGTAACATTGTGCACTTCAGGCACTTCCTCTGCCGACACCTCCACTTCCTCAGCCTTCAGCCAGCCAGTTCGGTCGTGTACAGTTGACGATCTGAATGAGGCAAATCGCTTGTTTTTTCTACATAAGGCTTTTACAACCCTATTTTAGATCTCTCGGACCACTTTGCTCCTAATGGTGGAGTGGGCCAAGAACCTGGCTCCGTTCCCCGACCTGTCCATGGAAGACAAGATCATTTTGCTCAAGAACTACGCTCCCCAACACCTCATTCTGATGCCAGCCTTTCGGTCTCCTGACACTACTAGAGTCTGTCTATTCAACAATACCTGCATGAGCAGAGAGCAGCACCAACAACAGGCTGCCGGTGCTGGAAATCCAGGAGCTGCAGGTAATTTGGTATTGCCTTAAAATTATGTCATGCTTATGTAAAATGACACTTGGCACTGCTTTTTCCTAAACTTTTTAATAAAACCACCCACTTTTGCAAGGTTTTTTTTAGTCTAAAGCACATTGGTAGACAAAATGAACTCAGAAATCCGAATCTTTATTCATCAATTTAAAACAATAGTTTGCTTCTGCAGATATGACCTATGCTTGCAGGTTCACCAATGAAAATGTCCCTGTCCCTACTGTTTGTGTTGAAAATACCTATTTTTACCTATATTTTTTAATTCTAAGGCTGCCGGCATGCAAAATCTGCTGAATAATCCGAATCTGAAAATAGAATTGACAAAAAAAGGCTTTTTTACTGAGATAAGAGCGAATATTCGAGTATCGACATTTTGAAACATGGACCATCTTACTTACACCCATATCTCGGCAATCAAGCCACTTTTTCAAATTCTGCTCTCATATATGGATTCTTGGAGAATTTTTGGCTCCTAGGGTGTTTCAGAATAAGAAAAATGTTTGCAAAATTGGGTTCTTTTATTCCAAAATACTACAAAAAGCATAGGCAGCTGTCCTATGGGGGATTTCTAGAAATATTTTTTGTTATCACCTATTGCCAAAATTTCCTAAGTTATTTATCCTCATTTGAGCAGCTGATCTGAACAGTGGGTTCGCTGCCTTCAAGACTTCTAACATAACTCCTCGAGTTCTGGATGAAATAGTGTGGCCGATGAGACAGCTGGAAATGCGAGAGCAAGAGTTTGTGTGTTTGAAAGCCCTGGCGTTCTTGCATCCAGAAGCCAAAGGTCTGTCAGCCACATCCCAAACCCTCATTCGAGAGGCTAGAAACAGGGTGTTGAAGGCTCTCTACTCCATAATACTGGCCCAGTCACCAGAGGAGGCACCCACTCGCTATGGCAAGCTTTTTTTCTCCATATATTTTAGCAATACAGCATGTTTTCCAGGCAATATATTGCTGTTGGCACCAGCTCTGAAGGCACTCACCCAATTGTTGATTGAGAACATGACTCTGACCAAGTTTTTTGGCTTGGCTGAGGTGGACTCCCTCTTGTCCGAGTTTATTCTGGATGACTTGAACGACCCACAGTCCTCAGCCCCTGCTTCTATCAAAGAGCATCTGGCTACCCCTTCTTTTTCCACGGCTCCCTCTGCAGGTCAGCATTCCACCCAACAGGTGAAATTTGCTTTCTGGATGCAATTTTTCAGCACTTTTTTGGGATAGCACCATTTTTGTGAGCTCAAATATTCGTCCCGTGATTTCCTTTTCTATTTTTTAAGCTTTATTATCTTCATTGTTTGCTAAGTGTTTTGTTCAGCATGTAGCTCTAAATCTCATCCTTCGAATGAGGTATCAACTGACTAGATCTTGTTGGAAAAAATTTGAAGAGAAAGGTGTTTAAATGAAGCAAGGGCTATTTTTATTTGTTTCTATTCTAAAACCTCAATCACCAACTTTTTCTAACAACATTGAGGTAGTTGATATTTCATTGAAAAGCGGAGATCCAGGGCTACACGCTGAACAAAAAATTCGAAATGGTTATTGATAAATCATGGAGATGGCGATTTTTAAAGTCTCAGATTCGAATCTTGATGAGAATCATCCTATTTTCGCTAAATTCAAGTCCATTTTTCATACTAACTGAACTGTTTAATTTGCAGGGGCCCATTAACCCTAACAGCAGCATTGCCCAGGCAGTCAGCCAGTTGATGAGCTCGAATGCTCCTCTGTTTGCCAGTCTAACTCCCCACATACACACCATTAAACAGGAGCCTCAGAATGGCAACAATGTGGCCTCCTCTTCAGCTGCAGCAGCTGCCAGTGTGGCGGCCATGCTCAACCACACCCTCGGCAATATAGCCAGCATGGGGGTGCCTAATGGTGGCCCACGGGCTACAGATGCCTCCTCCTTGATGACTATGTTGTGAGGAAGTCACATCACATAGATTGTGTATTTAACTATTTTCCATTTTTTTTTGGTTTTGTGGACGTATACATACCATATGTGATTCGTTTTACACCTTTTTTTGGGTATCTTGCAAATAAATTCAGTTTTCAAGGCTTTTTACGGTAGGATTAGAGCACTTTTTTTTTCGGGATTCTGCTTTTAAGATTTTTTATTTTTTGTGCACTTTTATTTGTTTATTATACTCTATAGATGAATTAAAAGCAACTAGAATTAATAAAAATTGAAAAAATAGGTAACCCTAAGAGGGATTGAATTTGGGCAATTTTCATAGCCCATTTTCCATTCGGCATACGACCAATTAGTTAGCCTTTTTAGATTAGATGTTTGGCCTACGAACATTTACTGCTAGGATTCCAAGCCCAATCTTTTGAGTCTTGCTAGAGAACCTAGTCAATAGTACTCCCTCAAGCTTTTAGTCGTTCCTCATAAACATCCACCAAGTACATCCACCAAGGATGCCCACTTGGTGGATGTCCACTTTTTTTGATTGGTCGATTGGCCGAAAATATCGGACAACCGACAGCTCTAGAACTGACCGCTTTAAAAAAGGCTTGCTAACTGATCGGTTGCCTTTCCATTCCACTCAGGCAATATTGTTGTTGTGGTTGTTATTTTTGGATGAAACTATAGCGTGGACCAGTATATTTGTCAAACTTCTTTTGCCCATATCTGTATTATTTCTACCCTATTATACAGCAACCAGTGGATTAACAGTCGACCCTCGCTGATCCGCCTCCTCAAGGGAGGGAGCCAACCATGGCGACGTATTATAAACGTTGATTTTGTAATATGATAAAAATTTATTCATCTTTTTTATACTGTCTCTGTAGACTCCAATAAACATTTCTCATAATTTTTTTCCAATTTCATGAGCAAAAAAGGCAATACAATAGCAATAAATATGTCAGTTGTGGGGGTTTTATTAAAAAAATTTCGGAAAAACTGTCGCATGTCCATAGAAATATTGACCGTTTCACCACATATATTTACTTGCCAAAGAAGTTGTGCATACTAACAGGACTAACAAATGATCCATTGGTTCTCTCTGCTTGAGGACTACCCATCAGCAGGTTGAGTGGAGAGTTGGTCGTGCTTAATTGAGCAGGAGAAGCGAGTGGGGAATGCATATTAAGTCCAAAAGGCATGGGATATATAGGTGTGGGGGCCACCAAAGTGGTAGCTGTATTGGTTGTGGTTAGCCTACTGTTGCCTCCCATTCCCATAGTCACTTGACTGGAAGTTGTGGCAGCAGACAAGGGCTTGGCCTCCGCTTGGTTGTTAGCATCTGTAAGATTGCAATTTCATTTCCTTATTGGATATGGTCCATTTTCGGTGAAGAGTATTGCTCGCAATTGTTATATTCATCTCGCAGGTAGGTCTCTAACCCTCCAAGCACCCTGCGCCTCATTCATTACAACGGCAGGGTAATTTGATGGTTAGAGATGAGCACACATACCTGTGACACAACTCACTGGAGTAACAGCTGGAGATGCGTAAAAGCGTAACCCATCGATTTGGTGATCAATAAAAGAAGTCAAATTACCTGGGAATAGAGTGCAGCAGACAGGGGAGTCAATAGCTACGCTAGTGCGAAGATGGCTGTAGGTGTTGTTCTCAGCGTCCTCTGGCAATAGAAGTTCTGCCATCAACTCGTCCACGTTGGCCAATCCAAACAGTTTTGCCAGTTGAGCCTCTTCCACCAAGTCGCGAGCGATGGCCATTATTGGAGGCAGCAGAAGCAGTAGATTGGCCAGTCGAAGAGGCATTCCACTGTGAGGAGACACTCTGGTCACGTGGTATTCAAAGGCATCCAGCACCTGTTCTCTGGTCTTCTCTATTTCGCTGGCAGATTCTTCCACTCCTTTGGCTACTGTAAGACTGGTTTGTTTGGAATGTAAAATGTTTCCTTTGTATTCAACTAGGGCTTACTTGGATCGAAGAAGGCGACCGCTTTGAGTGCAACATACTCCTTTTCGTCCAAATGAAGGCGGCGCATAGGTTCTGTCAGGTGATCGAGCACTCGGGCTGCAACACGACTGAAAATGAGGTTCCAAACCACACTAGATCCTGTGAACGAGCTATTTTCGAGTTTTGCTTGGTCACCCTGTAGATCATGAATCTTTTGGCACCAAAAACACCTTTCTCACCATTTTTACTTCGACCCAGCCCTTGTGCAGTCAGTAAAATGACTCTTGGAGGAGCTTCAGAAGAATAAACTTTTATCAAAAATGGTTACTTTAGGACCTTAGAAACACCCAAACACTCACTTAACATCAGGTATTTTGGGAGCGTCTCTTGGTACACAAGACTCATTGGTCAGCCAAACAGCATCCTTCACAGCTATTGACCGGAAAGCGGCACAAATAACAAGGTGTTGAGCAGAGAAGTGACGCAACAGGCCAATTTGGGAAGGCATTGGCAAACGACGGAATTGTTCCAGGTGTTTGGCCCACTCCACCATTAGTATTAGTTGTTGGTGCATGCCTTCAACCAACTTATAGTTAGCCTGACAACAAATCTCATAGCTAACAACTCACTGTCCGTGACATCCCCTACATTGGCTGTCCTATAGGCATCTGCGGTTCTGGTGATCACACTTGCCCTCATCTGCCTCATGGTTGACTCTGCGCGCATGAGCTTGTTGATGCAGTCTTCAGCCCTGGAGCAGAACTCTTTGTTGGATGTCTCTGGTCTGCTGATACCGATGGAAATACAGTTGTTGATGGAACAAGGAGTGCTGGATGGTCTGTGACTGCTGTCGTTAGTGCTATCACTCTTGGGATTGGCTGAACACGAGGCTGTGCTCGTTTTGGATGTTCGGGCAAGTGAAGTGGAGGGCACAGGAGAGATGCGTCGAATAGTGGCTGAGATTCGATCTCGCTCTAATTGCACAGCGTCTTGTCTGCAATTGACTGAACTGGAGGAAAGGTCTCAGTGTCTGTGTAACCATGATGACTTTTATTTTAATAGAAGTTACTATTTTAACCGCTTAAAACATCAAGTGGACTCCTAGGTGTAATGGTGCAAGCAAAGGAAAAAAAATGAATATTTTTAGGCTAATTTTTGACGTAGTATGATTGACGCCCTCTGTCTAGTATATCAAGTCATTTCTCAATTTCTTTGACCCACCTCATCCCATTTTGCAAGCATTTGTCAAACCGGCATTTCCGGCATGTATTCCTATGGTCCTTGTCTACAATGCAGGCCTTCTCAAAGCGGCACACATAGCTGTGCCTCTTCCTGATAGTCCTTCGAAAGAAACCTTTGCATCCGTCACAACTGATGCTCCCACTTAATCTGCAGTGTAAATAGCCGAAATATAAGATGTAACAAAATTACTAGTGTTTTCCAGTCGCTCTGTCGCCACAAATGGCACAATCTGAGGAAGCACTCGGAGTTAGAGGCCCACCAGTAGGGGAAAGAACTCCCAATGTATCAGGACAATGAGTATTTGTTGAGGTAGCCTTAGCCTTGGTCTTGACTGCACTACTAGTTGGGTGGTTGGAATGGGGGCGTTTAAGACTGGAGGAGGTGATTGGTTGGCTACTGCATGGGTTGGATGGACTCTCCTGACCTTCGGTAGGATTTAGACCATGCTCCAACTTCACTTTCACCATCATTGGGATGACTGCAAAGCTTATAAGATCACGGCAAAATTAAATTAAAATAAAGATAATCAAGTTTTAACGATTTGACAGGCTATATCAGTAATTTGACAGCGGATTTTAATGAGAGCCAAAAGGTGGTGGTATGATGACCTAACTCGGGGCAGCCTTTTGCCCTATTGAGAAAATTATGGTCCCACTTCCATCACCCAAACAGCAGGTCTTCCATCAATAAACAACAAAGAGATGGAAATAAATAGGCAGTCTTGATGCCCAGCCATATTCTCACTGAAGTTGGGGGGCCCAATCGATTGTGATGCTGTTTACATGTTCATTGATTGAAGGGAAGGGTTCCTGCTGCTGCTCTTATCACTGCCTATGTGGCACCACCTCTGCTTATTTTTGAAATACACGCCTACAATATCAGGCTTCGTCCATGTCAAACCATATCCTAAGGGGTTTCATGGGATGCTTTAGTGAGGTCAAAATTGTAAAACTAGTTTATCTCAGCAGTTTTCTAATAAACGATGACTAAACAATGGCAACAATGGCAAAAGCAACTGCTCCTTCTATACACTCAGAGATCAATCTTTTTGTCCATAAATGCATAAAATAGTCAAAACATACAGACAAGAAACAATTTTTCTCATCACAAAGCTATTTGAAAGAGAGTAGAAAGAAAGTGTGTGCATTGCTACTGATCGCCAGCAGTTTAATAATATGCATTTCGCAAAAAGCAAGATGAAAAAGAACACGTGATCCTTTACTCTTGTTTCTCTTTCTTCCAAGAAACCGATTGGCTGATGTGTTGTTTTACACAGACCAGTCTATCAGTTCTTCCTTTCTTTCACTGCTTCTTTGCTGCCAATTGCCCTCTGTTACTTTTTGCAAATGCGCAATTGGGTTTACTGCATTCTTGCTAGGAGAGGAGCAAATTTCAACAATAACAACTGGGTGCAGAACATCAATTGCAATATAGTAGCAAAAAAACTCAAGAGTAGAGAGTAGAGGACCCTTTGATTATTTGATATACTTTAATAAAAGTGATCAATTTTACAAAGATTTTTTTATTCTGAGGCATCTATGCAGACAAAAGCTTTTTAGGAATATGAATCTGAAAGCAGAATTTAAAAAAGATATGACATGAAGCTGGTATACCAGAAATAATCTTACTTTTGGTAATAATATCTTAGCAATTAGTCCAATTTTTGAAATTCTTTTTTTCAGATTCAACTCCTGTCATTAACCTGAGAGTTGATGGCATCAAACAGCTTTGCCTTCTATTCTCGTGTGTTTACCTAAAGATTAAACGTTTAATAATTCTATGGAGATAGCACGCCAAACTCGTAATTCTTAGTAATGCGGAAAACTATTGTTAAATAGACTATATTCGCTCTGCAGATTGTGTGCCCGGTTAGCTCAGTCGGTAGAGCACCAGACTCTTAATCTGGCTGTCGCGGGTTCGAGCCCCGCATCGGGCTACATTTTCTTTTTTTTCGTTTTTTATTAAGTAAGCACTACAAAATACCGTTCAAAAACAAACTATATTCCGTATTTTCTCCAATAGTTCCACATGAGGAGTTATTTTTCAACATCCTTTCGAAGTGTGGAGTTATTAGAGAAAATACGGTAATAAAGTCTTAAAAATTTGGCGGCTATAAGTAGTTACGGTAATGTAAAGCTTATTCCTTGTGAATCTACACTTTATTTACTGTCCTCTTGTCATATAATAAAATTATGAAAGATAACATACAATTTGAAGAACTACAAGAATATTTACACCTTTTCCCAGTAAAAAATCTATAAATCAACTATCTTTAAAAGAAGAACTGTACAGTTGGTTGTGCCCTTCTCGCACAAACATGTGTAGCAGCCTTCTCAAAAGCCAGTTTTTGCATACACCTGTTGCACCTGACTTGTTGGGCTCGAACAGCACTTTGTCTAGCCAGTTGGCCGACCCTCTTCCAGTCCATAGTTCCATCCACGCTGGGTATGTTGCAATGGCTGGGGGGCCAGCACTGGATGTGGGCTGGAAGTAGGCAGGCAAGGGCATGCCATTTTTTCTCACATCTCTTCTGATGGTCTATGGCCATGGAGGAGGGTTGGTGGTTGTCCAGGGTAAAACACTGTCCACAAACATGACACCTCTGCAAAATACTCTCTTGGTGTTGGGAATCTGAAGAAAATAATTTTTAGGCCTTTTAATTATCCTTCATGGCTTCTAACATTAAGAATATTTTAATCCTCCAAAAATACCCTTTTGTAGTCAGGAAGACTTTGTAGTTTAGCCCCTATTTTGGCTATTAGGTCAAGAACTATTAGGTCATTGACAAACCTAAACTGCTGTCTTCAAGATTGGTGTAGAGTGTAGCAGTGTTTGGCCTCACCAATTGCTCATTTCTAGCGAACACGCTTGCTGATCGACATTTCTTACTAGATTTTTTGGTTAGGCCCTGCAGTTGAGACTCTTCTTCACCACCCTTTCCTTCCTTGCTAGCAGCCAATTGAGCAATTACTCTAGGGTTGTCCAGACACTTCTTGTTCTGATGAATTTGGATGGAATAGCGAGAGAAGAGTCGATCACAGTAGGCACAAGGTATCATTTGGGGAGAACAAAGAGAACTTTCTTGGAACAGGATTAAATAAACACAATCCTTTGTTTTAACCAGCTTGCGTGAAGAGTGGAGGAGGTTGCTTAGGCAACGCTTATTTGAAAAGAAAATAACTTCAATTTAAGGATCAGAAACAGAGTCAAAAAGGTAAACAGGGGGTGTTCAAGAATGTATCAGCAGGAGGCATACAAAGATTAATCTGTGAACAAGGAGCACCATACGAAACATTATTGAATCCATAAATTTGCATCTTTATTCCACCAATAATTAAAACAGTTAAAAATAACAACAAAACAATAATATTTTTTTGATCTCTTTGCCATTTTGAGCAAGCCTTTGTCCAAAATAAGGTAGTTAAATGTATCCGATCCAGTCAATGTCCACATTCGCCTTTGAAACAACGAAAGCATTGACAGTTTTTACGAGAAATCGGTTCTCGTGATCCGTCCAGAAATTTTTTAATTAAAAAAGCGCTCAAAATTACATAATTAGAGATTCAAAAAAATGTGGCGAAGTGTGTTTAGAAATTTGCTTTGTGCTAAAATTTTCAGTTTTTGAATTTTTCTGAGTCTCATCTCGTATGTGTCAAATTTTTAGAAGTTGTCTCGTTATTTTCGGACTCGAAAATCAGACAATTAACTTTCCGTGGATTCTTTTGGAAAATCTGCTCGTTAATAAGATCAATACAGGGGTTTTTGGGGTTAGTATATTTTTCGAATAAAGATGCTTCCTGGACGGAAAACATGTAAAATGAACTTTTTTCCATTTAGGGTGTTACAGAGCCAGGCCATCTCGTGAGTGCTTTTGGTCTCTTCACGGTAAACAAAAATGCGACTGGGATGAACTTTTATCTGATAAGCAATCTGGTTAGTATTTTTATACAGATCGGAAAGCCTTTCTGCGAGCTTATTATCCTAATAACTTTCTGCAGCTCACGACTTATATGCTTCGCCCAGAAAGTGCTGCTAGAGAGACTTAAAGTTCTACAGTATCCGGCTGAATCCGAGGAGCTATATATTTACGCGAAAATGTAAGGAGATTCATTAATAATATCAAAGCAAATGGTTTTTCGTTGTTGTATTTGGCTGTTCCAGTGAAGATGTTTTATTGAAGTAGTCGACATATCTCATTTTTCTCAACTAATAAGGAGACAAAAGCAGATACAATGCAAAGATGAAGGGTTTTGATATTTGTTGACACTTGTATAATTAAATTGGACTAGTTAGTGATGCGTTCATGTGAATGTAGCATTATAGTTTTATTGGTAGGAAGAAGAATAAGAAAGAAAGTCAAAACCATCATTTGAATGTGCGCTGATTACTCCATTGACAAGACGCAGTACTCGTATCGTTGAGCACTTTCTCCGTGTAGTATTGGTGTTCGAAGCTAACTGATTACTCTGTCTCTACTACTCTTTACATTTCTAATCCGCATTGAAATGTGTAGTAATTTCTTGAAATTGCGGGTGGTGATATAGATACGTTGATATTCCGGGTCTTAATTTGTTGTTTTACCTCTTTATTTTTCAGAAACATCATCAGCGGTGAACACCAAAATGGCAAATGTGGTAGAGATGACAATAGAAAAGATCGATGAAGTGAAGTCTAAGCTTGGGCGAACCCTGGGTGCTTCCATGCGTCTTCGAGATCTCATCCGTCAGGTGCGAGCTGCCAGAACTGCTGCTGAAGTACTCAAAACTGAATATTTTTTTTGATTGCTCTGTGTACCTTTTTCAGGAGAGAGCCGTTGTGGAAAGGGAGAGTGCAAATATTCGAGACAGCTTTCGAGACGAGGACAACAAATACAAATGCAGGAATATGGCCAAGTTGCTCTACATCCATATGCTCGGATATCCCGCTCATTTTGGACAGGTTATTACATATACAGTGGAGTCTCAATTTAGTGTAGGCGCTTGGACTAGAAAAAATATACACTAAATCGAAATATATACTAAATCGAGACTACACTAAATCGAGACTCGACTGTAAATGCTATTATGTACCTCTAAGTTTGTTTGAGTAACACCTATTTCCTAGCTATAGATGGAGTGCGTCAAGCTGGTTGGCACTAAAGACAAACGTTTCACCGACATCCGAATTGGCTATTTGGGCGCAATGCTGTTGTTGGATGAGCGATCCGAAGTGCACTTGTTGGTGACTAACTGCTTAAAAACGTAATCTAAGTCTTGTTTTAGTTGGGCTCTTGCAATTGGTTTAATTTAGGCACTTGAATGAGTCTGACCAATTTGTGGCTGGACTGGCCCTTTGCACCCTCGGATCAATTTGCTCTCCTGAAATGTGCCGTGATCTCGCAGGAGAAGTGGAGAAGCTGCTCTTAAAGTCTACCAACACCTATATTAAGAAAAAGGTTTAACAGTATGATCCTTTACGATCTTAATACTCATTACATTTCTTTAGGCAGCTCTTTGTGCCTTCCGAATTGTACGCAAAGTGCCAGATTTGATTGAGATGTTCATTTCGAGCACCCGCTCTTTGCTCAATGAGAAACACCACGGTGAATTTGTGTCTTTAACAGTGTTTTATGAGGCTAATTTCCAGGTGTTCTAATGGGTGGAATCACGCTTGTCTCAGAGATGTGCGATTTGAGTGCTGATGTGCGGACGCATTTCAAGAGGGTGGTTAATTATTATTAGCTGTTCGTTAAGTATTTTAACGAAAAGAAATTGCAGATGGTTCCTAATCTGGTTAGAATCTTGAAAAATTTGTTGATGACTGGCTACTCTCCAGAACATGATGTGTCTGGTATTAGCGACCCTTTTCTGCAAGTCAGTGTTGTAGTTTGAAAGTTGGACTCTACTATACTATGCTCTCCTCGAATGTAACTGCCACAAAATATGTGTACCATCCCCCTAAGCTATTTTAATGCCCTAAAAAGGGTAAAGCGAGTCGTTTTGGGCCGGTCCTTTGCGGTTAAGGCAATTTTTTCTGCAATCCATTTGTGCAATTTTTTGCCCTTTTACCATGTTTTTATGACTGGACTATGGCAAAAAAGACCTGAAATGCATTTATTTCTCCAGAATCTTGTTTGGATTCATCTCACAGGTATGTATGTTCGCGAACTTTACGGGGGGCTTGGAGTTGAGATGCGTACACACCCATACCTGAGAGAAAAATCACTCGAGAAGAAGCCCTGGATGCATGAAAATAGCATGTATGCCAGAGCTTTTTTATGCGGTAGAGTCCTTGAAAAATGGTGAAAAATGCTTCTTAAATGGTCAATGTACTTAGAAAACCAAGTACTCTTTGAGGGTGTGGTATAAACGATTGAGGGGGATATAAAACATAAGTACCGAAAGTTGAATTCTAATGTAGTAGCCTTTATAGGTGAAAATACTTCGTCTACTCAGAGTCCTTGGTAGAGATGATGCGAAAGCTAGTGAAGAGATGAATGATATATTGGCACAAGTGGCTACAAACACTGAAACTTCTAAGAATGTGGGCAATGCTATTCTCTACGAGACTGTTCTCACTATCATGGAGATCAAGAGGTTTGGCTTTGAGATATTCAAGCTTTTCTTAAAATTATTTGGGACTGGATTGTTTAATTGGCAGCGCAAATACCCTATGTCGAAGTTATTGAGAAGAAGTAGGACAATCATCTATTTTTTTTTCAGTGAGAGTGGTCTTCGCGTGCTGGCAGTCAACATTCTCGGTCGTTTCCTGCTTAATCCTGATAAAAACATCCGCTATGTGGCACTAAACACTCTGCTCAAGACTGTTAGTGTGGATTTTAACGCTGTGCAACGCCATCGAACAACTGTTGTAGAGTGTCTCAAGGATGCAGATGTGTCCATTAGGAAGTAGGGATTTTCCGTATTCAATTGTGTGCTAGAAAGTGTTTTATGTAATCATATTAGTACAATTCATGGTTTTATTCGGTTATCCAGACCCCACCTAAAATTTTACACAGTTTATTTTTTTTTCTTTCACATTTTTGAGTTGGCGCAAACTTACCTTTGCATATTGATACCGTGCATAAATTTTAGTAGGGTTCGGATAATCGAAAAGAACGCAATTCATGTTCATTGCTTAAAATCATAGGATGACAGAGAGTTTGTTGAATGATTTTGATCAAATTACGATAACAACCTACCCTCCTTGTCGATTTTAGACGAGCTTTGGAGCTATGCTTTGCGCTCATTAACAAGACCAACATCACCAACATGTCGAAAGAGATCCTCATCTTTTTGGAAACTGCAGATCCAGAGTTTAAGTCGGAATGCGCATCTAAAATGTATGTGGCCACAGAGCGCTACTCTCCGAGCTACATCTGGCATCTGGACACCATGGTCAATGTCCTCAAATTGGTAAATCTAACATTTGACGTTGTGGATATGTACGATCGACTTATAGGCTGGTAATTATGTTCCCGATGAAGTGATTAGTGCCATGATCCAGCTTATTTCTTCTCATGCAGAGATCCAAGCCTATGCCACCGTACACTTGTTTAGAGTTAGTCAAGGAGATGTGACAAATGCCCAACCCTTGCTACAAATTGCTTTCTGGTGTGTGGGAGAGTTCGGTGACCTCCTGATGATTGCTTCAAACAACGAGGAAGCGGCAGGAACCAAGGTTTTTTTTTTGAATTGCAGGAAGAGGGACAGAGTTTGTTGAGAGAGAGTTCAAAGGGCACCAAAATTTTCGAAGAAGTTTCTAAACCACAGCGATAAAGGGGACGGTAGGCGCTCTCTCCAAGATATACTAAGGTATGCTTAATGCTTCCTGGCTTTGATTTTTGTATCCACCCGTTGTATCCATTCAATAGTACAAATATTTGAGTTGTAAAACCGGGTGATGGGTTTTACTAGCTTGAAAATGTTGAGTTAATGAAACCTCCCTCCCCCAATTACGCCATCGATTTCTAGCCACTAAAGTTGGGCACTAATGATTTTGGGTTTTTTCAGAGATTTTTGTGGTTCTAAATACATTGACCTATGGGTTGGGTATATCAAGATATTTGGAATACCAGTAACCAGCCTCAAGTGGTTGGAAAGCGATGACGACCCTTCAAAAGGTAGCATTTTCACCCACACCGCATCCCAGGAAATGGCTGTGAATGGATGGAGTGAAACTTGCTATTTAGACGCCGAGATTCCTAATGACACAGATTGCTCTATTAAGATAGAGGAAAGCGAAGTGATAGATTTGTTTGAAAGACTCATGCCTTGCTGCTCCATGACAGTGCCCACCCGCGAGTATGGTCTAACTGCTCTAGCCAAGTTAGTGACTCGATTTGAAGGCGATTCAATCAGCCGTATCAGTGCACTTATTCGCCACTACTCTGCCCACATGAATTTGGAGCTGCAGCAACGTGCCGTAGAGTATACTCGTTTGTTGGGCAAGGAGGACCTCAAGTAGGGTTTTACTTTTTCAAAAAAGGTTTAGTAAATAAAAATTTAAATTTCTAACCTCTCTCCAGGTACGGCCTGTTAGAGCGGATGCCAGCCATTGAGCACAATGCTCTGAATGCAGCTGCTGCTCCCATGGAAAATGATGAGGTGGACAAATCGGCTACCGATCTCCTAGTCAATGCCAATGAAAAGAAAGTGGCTAGCAGTGATGAAACAGCTAGCAACAACGACATTTTCGACTTGATTGGATGGAATGGGACAAGCAATGGTTCATCAGTTGGTACGACTGCAAACAATCCTGCCTCAACCAATGGAGCCCATTTAGTGGACTTCAATGATCTGCTGGGTGGAGGTGAGATCTTGAGAATGTTTCCTAAAATATATTCAATTTATAGTGAAGACTTCAATTTTTTGGAAAACCACCTCTAACCAGTCCTTTGGTTTCAGGTGCTCAGAAACCACCTGCAAGCACTGCAAAAGCCACTGTCGAAAGTGATCCTAGTGCTTTAAATGACATATTTGAGATATTGGGCACTTCCAAACCTGAGTAAGTGGACCCAATCTTCACTTTGTTAAGTTTCCGACCACATTTTTAGTGGTGTAGCCGAGCCCCAAACAGAAGAGAGACCAGGAATCATTGCAATAAATAGAAATGGCATCGAAGTGCAATTGTTTGTGGAGACCCCCTTTGCAGTCTCGCCCACCAGTGAAGCAGTGCTTCGGTTGGTTGGCACCAACAACAACCCGCTGCCTGTCTACAACTATAATTTCACTGCAGCTGTCACCAAGGTAGACATTTTTGTACTGTTTTCAGCCCTCCATTTTATTGATTTTGCAGACCTACCAAATTGAGCTGCTGAATCCCACATCTACTAGACTGGAAGCCAATGGCATGTCCACCATAACACAAATGGCAAAGATTAAGCGGATTTCTACTGGACAAGCAGTTGGTTTTTTAAATTACCTACCAAATGTTAAATATTTATAAGGTTGGCTACATGTTAGTTTTCCAATTTCCAAATCAAATTTTGCAATGAGTATCTGAAAGCCTTGCCCTCGAGAGTCAAATAACACCTCCATCACATGTTTTTCACAGAAATAAAAAGTTGTGGGACTAAGAATTGGAAAAGTTGACTAAATATTTGAACTTTTGAAAATTTTCATTATCATTCCTGTACATATTGCAGCTTCGAATGAGGATTAAACTCAGCTACTCCTTGAACAATGTTTCCCACACCATCCAGCAGGACGTCAGCTCTTTTCCTGGAATTTAAAGGACAACAAGTCAGGAAATAACAAACCTAAATATTCTCCTTTTTTCGTCTTTTTGTAAGAGCATATCTTAAATCTAACTGTTGTGAAAGTCTGTTTTCCTAAGATATGTCTTTATTCAACTACATTTAATGGGCAGCTGAGCCATGTGTGACCATTCTCCTTTACTTGTTCTTAAACAATTGTGATATTTAAGTAGGGCTTGTTATTGTGGACACACTCTTTACACGTGGTGAGCCCACCAAATTCACTGTAGAGCTGATTGTATATGTTTGTTGTTGTTGTATATGCAAGGTTGTGAGTGAATGCACTAATTTACGAGCGAGAAGTTTAATTTTATTTAATAAAAATAATTTTGCCTTTACAAGTTTCAAATAGAGTCCATATAAAGCTGAGCTACCTAAGCTAAATGCTTGATCTCAAATAACACCAGGCCTTTTTTAGGAGTAAGGACTTTTTAATTTTTTATTTCTCATATAAAATAACATATATCTGCACTCCGTTTTATCTGCACTCTGTTTACAACTTCTATCAATGGACCAAAGGTCAAAATTCTTTTTCAACAGGGACTTCGCAATAAACAAATTTCCAAATATTTATGCTGTTTTTTCCAGCCCAAATGCCTGTCTAAAGGCCCAACATTTATTCAAATCATCTGTTTTTCAGGTTGATCATGCCCTCTCCCACTCTGCATACTTTATCTGGTCTGCCTCTACCTATTATATATGGTACTGCGTGGAAAAAGGAGAAAACAGCTGAGCTAGTGATTAAGGCTATTCTTGCTGGATTTCGCGGCATAGACACAGCTTGCCAGCCAAAACACTATGCTGAGGTAATAATTGGGCCTTAGCATACTCTCATGATCTGAGGGTAGGCCAAGTGGGAGTCGCACCGCTCGCGTATTTTGAGTCAACCACGGTTTGAACAAAAAATAGATAGATTTCCTTGTGGAATATATATTCAGAGCGGAACAGATCAACTTAGGAGAAAAAATATTATCTCATAGTGCATTTCTACTGAAATACACCTCACTTCCAAAAGTCATCCTTTGTAGGAGCTCGTTGGGCAAGCCTTGGCTACTCTTCAGCACAATCATGGAGTGCAAAGGCAGGATCTCTTTCTGCAGACCAAGTTCACTTCTCTAAATGGACAAGATCCACAGAAAATACCGTATGACAAGAATGCACCGCTCGTAGAGCAGGTCAAACAGTCGTTTGCTACCAGTCTTATAAATCTTCAAACCGACTATCTGGACTCTTTGGTGATGCATAGTCCCATGGGGTAGGTTTTCCAAGTCGGGTCAGACAGTTTTTTTTTGCAGAACTATGGGAGAGACAGTGAAGGTTTGGCGAGTCTTTGAGGACTTCCATGCCCAAGGCAAAGTGAAACAGCTGGGCATTAGCAACATCTACGACCTGCACAATCTGATGCAACTCTACGAACAGGCAAAGATCAAGCCCAGTGTCGTCCAGAACAGATTCTATGCTAGCAGTGGTTATGATATAGACATCAGAGAGTTTTGTCTCGAGCATGGCATAGCCTATCAATCATTTTGGACATTGGTAAGTGCATTGAAAAGATTATGCTTTTGCAGTAGACAAATGTTTCTTTTGAGCGGCACTTGGAAATCTTGAATACCTGGAAGTGTATTATCCAGCAGAGTCACATGTTTTGCGACCCTTTGATTTTTGGAAGTTTTCCGGCCAAAAGAGGCTAATAATTTTACCTGTGTTAGTTAACAATGTTCAAAATTCTTTGTGACAACCAGTGCAAAGTCAAATGATAAGGTGTTTTTGTAGACAGCCAACCCACATCTCCTTCGCAGCCAGCCCATTCAAGTATATGCAGCTGAACACAAAGTGACTCCCCAACAGGCCTTCTTTCGCTACGTCATGGATATTGGAATCACTCCTCTCACAGGCACTACTGACGAATTGCATATTAAACAAGACTTGGGAGTGCCCAATTTGCCCTCGTTGCCTCCAGATCATGTCAACACAGTAAACAAATTACTGCTACGGTCCTATTAAATTGATTCCAACATGTATTTACTGAGATCCCACCCCATGTGAAGGCAATGAAATATTTATTCTGATGAATGTACATTAACAAGCAAGACATAGCAAGAAGATAAAGTAAAGCTACCAACAAAAATCGAATTACAATCGAGTGTCGATATAAGAGCACCTCAATATAGCGGCACCCTAAATCGAATTTGTTTGGCCGACATATAGCCTCATTTTTGGTATAATGACGCGCTGGGTGACCAGGAATTGGAAAATTTTTGAGTCCAAAACTCGAAATCGGAGCCTTGAATTGACAGCTGCATATGCCTTTTTCTTTATTTATTTCTAGGGGAGCAGCCAACCAACATTTCCGAGTTTTTACTACAAGATTGGCTAATTTACACACGCAAATAAGACAGTCAGACATACTCTCTCTCTCTTTGTTTTCCCGGTCGTAGTAAAGAAGAAAGTTGTAGTTTATTGTTTCCATTTATTTTATTCCTTCATTTGATTTTTTTCTGGCAAAAAATACAGTTAACTATAATAAATAGTTAATTGTAAAAGCGCAGTTAACTATATAAATACAGTTAACTAAAAAATACAGTTAACAGAGAAAATATTTAACTATAAATATATAACTAAAGGTACTGTTTTTTGTAATCAGACACTTTTGCATGGGCTCATTGCTCTCTCCAGTAAGTTTCCGTACGCTGAAATTGGCTACTCTCTGTCCAGTCTCAATACGTAATTCATCTCCAAAGAATTTTTTCGTGTAAAAACTTGGACAAATATTTTGAGGATGAATCTTTCTGCTATTCTACTAATGATTTTTTGGTTATAAACAGTTTTTCCTTTCCCAATTAAGTTTTGTTTAAACAGAAAAGGGCGAAAATTGGTAAATGAATCATTTGTTACAGTGAGTAATAATATATTTTGTGCGAAAATAAAAAATAAATGTTATTTGTTTCTTAACTGGTTTGCCGAGAATTCGTTCTTTTATGTGATTGAGATCCAAGTTTTTAAGAATACTTTTTAGGTAAAAATAAATGGTACCTACTATGACTATTGTGTAACAATTGGGCGTTTTCAATCCAATTAGTAAATTAATTTATCACAAAATTTCTTCAACTCAACCATAAACATTCAAATTCTGCGTAAAGAAGCAGAATTTGGAGCTTTTTGCGGCATACGTGAATTAAGTGGTCATCTGGTGTTCTAACGCTTACGACCACTATTTTAGGCCAACAATCTGTATCCTTTAAAACTACACAGGACAGTTGGCCGTTTATGTTTGTGCATGTTTGTGTGCTCAGCTCACCGAAACTAAGCTTTTAAATGGGCGCTCTCGAAAAAAACATTGGTCAATTCTTTGAAGCGCCTATTTGAGTGCCAGAGAAATTCCATATTTTTTGCTAAATCTTTGGTTTTTTCTGATAATGTTTCTATTTCACTTATTTTCAGGGTCCTTAATTGTCCTACTTTCAGTGTCATCCTCTTATATTGCCGAACGTCTAGTCTCGTTTTTTTTTTATCTGACTACCATCTCATTACCCACCTCTGAAATTGTAGAAGGTATTTGTCTAACTTGTTCAGCTAAGAAAGTTATTGCAACCGTGCTAACTCAATTTTGTTGTCGGGCAACTCATAGCTTTTTTATCTAAAAAAACCATCCAAGTCGCTCTTATTTGAACTGCAAGAGATGAAAGTTTTATTTTAAGTTCCCATATTTTGTCGGGATGACACTCTCAGATGCTGCTTCTAGTACGCCTCCACCTCGTCCTCCACCACCGAAATTATTTGGAAATCCAAAAAACGATTCTTCAAACCTCTTGCCAAGCACTGTTGAAGTCTTAAACGGTGAAAGTTTGGCTTCTGACTCGTGTTTGGAAAAGGATCTTGGAGGACGCTTTGGGTGGATTGCCAAAGCAAACAAAGAACCAACAGAAATTCGTGTGCCATTCACTCGTCCCAAACTGAGACAGGTTTCTAGGAGTCGAAGCTTGAGTTAAATAGTGTAAAAATTTCAGATTTACAATGCATTGCCTTTCATCCGTCGCTACTCTCTTTATTGGCTGAAAAACTACTCCATCCGGGACAAGCTTTTCATTAACACCTTTCAGGCATTTTCCAGTCAATTCTCAGTCAATTTTTTATCCAATCCTATTTCAGCCACTCCAACACAAGCCTTACTATGGTGTGCCCTGTGGTGGTATTGGATCTGGATCAATTGGGCGTGATTTCCGTGGTGGATTTTGCAAGTTCAGTCTGTGTCCCGGATTAGTCGAACACAAAGTAGACGTGATAAAGGTTTCTTGCTATTACTGTATTACACCACTGCTATTCAAGTAATATTTACCCTTTTCTTCCAGGCCAACCAATTCATTCTGACCTTGCGCAGAGAGGGCAAGACCTTCCACCAAGTGGTGCTGTCAGTTGTTCCCTTCGGTCAGCTCAATAGCGGTGCTAATGGCTCTGTAAATAAGAAAAAAAACAGGGAAGTAGCTCTTGGTGAATGGGACTTCTCGATAGCGCAGGAGAATGTCACTTATCGGTTGGTTATTGTTTGAAAATATTGCTTAAAGGTATTGAGTCACCTGCTTTATAGCGGTCTCTATCCTCGCTCTTGGACTCGATTTGAATTGCTGGAGCATAAGCTTGTGGTGGTGTGCCGTCAAGTCTCTCCCGTATTGCCTAACAACTACAAAGATTCTTCTCTACCAGTCACCGTGTTCAGCTTTTGCATTCAGAACAATTCCGAGGTGCCAGTAGAAGCTTCTATAAGTCAGTTGGCTTGCTTTTTGTAGAACCGAAATACCCGAAAAAATGGTTTTAGCCTTCACTTTTCGCAACGGCACCGGCAATCGTCGGTGGAGTGAGGAGGGTCATTGCAAAGGAAATGTATTTGAAGACGGTTCAGGTCGGACATTCTTCTCGAGCTTGACGTTCTAGTAGACTAAAATCTTGTTATTTCAGCCAAAGGAGTCACTTTGGAGCACTGCATTAGCAAGATGCCCTGCACCTACGCCATCGGGGCTCTGGAGTCACATGCCAATTCTTTGACAACATGCCAAGCCTTTGATCCAGATGGTAATGGTCTGACGATTTGGAAAGCACTTGAGGAAAAAGGCAATTTGGCTGGAGGAGGTCGGTGTCCTGGAATCTGTTTATAAGATTTTGATGCTTTGTTTCAGTTGAAGAAGTGTGCCCAGAAAACCGCTTGGGTGTGGCTGTCTGTATTCAAACAACAATTCAGCCAATGTCATCAAATACACAAGATATGAGTTTGTCTTTGGTGTGGCATATGCCAGTCGTTCAATTCGGAGCTAAGAAACGGAGATATAAAAGGTTAGTTTCCCATAATTCCTTCACATTTAGCTACAGACGACAGCAAAGACAGAGAAGAGAGCCAGAATTTTTGGCTGAAAGCTGAAAACCAAAACTTTAGGATACTTTTTCATTAATAATAGCTAAAAATATTGATGCGCGTCCGAGGTCTCTCTATGGTTCAGTGGTCGAGGGCGAGAAAATCATTAAGAAATGGTGGTCGCGAGTTCAATTCCTTCTCAAAACACTTCCATTTTCTGATGTATTTAAAGCGTTCAAATGTGTACTCAAGTCGTTTATATTCATAATGACTTGTAGAAGGGAAGAATGCAAAATTATCTCTCCACAACCCTTTCCCTAAACTCTACTGAGCGGTTTCAGTAGTCGCAACAGGAAAGGAGTGACACTCTACTAAACTTTTATGCAATGATACCTTTTTTAAAGGCAACGTTAAACGCATCAAGTTACAGTCAGATTACTAATTCACTCCAATTCTCAAAATTTGATTACTCCAGCGGTTTTTCAATGGCCCTTTCTAGTTTTTTTTTGTTCAATCTGTAGCTCTGCATCTTCACTCTCCAGTGAAGAATAACTAAGTCGATGTTTTGAGAAAAAGGTCTTTGAATGAAGAAAGAGATCTCCAACAATATTCGGTAATCTAATACCTTATTAGAAAAAGAAGATGCAGCGTTATATTATGAAAAACCTCTGGCATAATAAAGTTTTAAAATTTTGACGGCATAATATGGGTAACTTGACGGGGTAAATTAGTTCCAGCTATTTTTAGATGGTATTCCCGTTTCTTTGGCTCTGAAAATCTGGCAAAAGAAGCTGCTAAGCTTTGCGAATATGCGTTGAAAAGCTTCAAACAGTGGGAGCAGGAAATTGAGGCCTGGCAGAAACCTGTTTTAAACCACCCGTAAATTTTATGCAGCAGTGTTTGCAAAAAGGAAAATCCGAGAAATAGACCAGAAGATTTGTACTCATTCTGTCAAAAAAGATACAAAAAGTGATCATCCCACGTCATTTTACAAAAAGTTCCTATCATTATGATACGGACTGTATAAACCTGGTATATTTCCCGATTTCTATTTGCACAAGCACTATTACGGACTCATTAAAATGTCTTCCTCTGTTATAAAGGTCAAAAATTTTCAGTAACCTTCCTGACTGGTTCAAAAGTGCCCTGTTCAATGAACTCTATTTCTTAACAGATGGTGGTTCCCTGTGGTTTGATTTTGACGAAGAGTGGCGTTCACAGGAAACCCAAATGTCTGAGTACACTGCTGATTTGCTAAAAAAGTATGGTCGGTTTGGATATTTGGAATGTAAGCATTATTGTTCTTTGAGTGAGCAAAAAAAGGCTGGCGGAGTTTTAGCATGGGAATATCGAATGATTAATACTTATGACGTCCACTTCTATGCTTCTTTTGCTCTTGCTGAATTGTTTCCTAATCTACAACATGTTCTTCAAGCAGATATGAGTAAGACTACTTCGCATTTAGAAGTCATTTTTGTGATTATATAGTGGAAAGGGGTATTCTCTTCCATTGCACTTACAAGCTATGTGATTGTTATTTGGTTATTTGGATACACCTCGCCTTATATTCCCTTTACAACAATTTAGAGGACCACATTGATCACTTCGACGAAACTTACGTCAAATACCACGTGGAAGGAGAGGCAGCACCAAAGAAGACTCAGAAACGAGTGCCACATGACCTTGGAAATCCCTGTAGGTCTAAGCACAGCACACCATCTTTTTCAAACTTGTTCAAACCAAGTGGACCTGCTACTAATATTTTCATTTTAAGGGGATGACCCATGGATGAACACCAATGCTTATATTATGCACGACACTGGCAAGTGGAAAGACCTCAACTTGAAGTTTATTCTCACCAGCTACCGAGACTACCACTCTGTGGTCCACGAAGACAAGGCCTTTCTGGAGTTTGTTTGGCCAGCAATCAAGGTAATTTATAAACGAAATCAGACTTTTGCTACTTTCTATCTCTTTCAGAATCTCTTAGAAGAGGGCTTGAAACACTGGGACCTGAATGGAGACGGCATGATTGAGAATACTGGAGCTGGTGATCAAACTTATGATGCGTGGAAAATGCAGGGGGTCAGGTTAGATTTTAATTTAATCTTTTCTTCTGTGAGATATTGCTTTTAGTGCCTACTGCGGCTCTCTCTGGTTGGCATCATTGAGTGTGGCTGTGGAAATGGCCAAAAAAGTGGGGGAATCTGAAGAGCTCATCCAAAGGCTCTGCAGCAATTTAGAGAGTGCAAAGAAAGTCAGTGTTTGGGGGCGGGGGGCAAAAAGGAACCGCAGGTGCATATAGTCCTTGCAACTTCCAGATATTCGATGAAAAACTGTGGAATGGCGAGTACTACAACTTTGACGAAGGCTCCTTGTGTCACAGAACAATCATGGCTGACCAGCTATGTGGATATTGGTACTTAGACTCTATAAATCCTGAACTAGCCAGGGATGTGGGTCATTTATCTTTGCGCATGACAATGTTTTAGAAAAAAATTTAGTTGCTTTCCAAGGACCATGTTGCTTCTGCCTTGAAGGTGATCTATGAAAACAATGTGTTGAAGTTCGGTGGTGGGACGTTGGGTGCAGTGAATGGCATGAGCTCCGACGGCAAGATTGACACAGCCTATATCCAAGCAGACGAAATGTGGACTGGCATCACTTATGCTCTCGGTTCTTTCTTCATTCAACAGGTACGTCTCTTCTATGGATCACATAAGTGACGGCAGTCTCCTGAACTTTACTTTCCATTGTAGGGAGATGTACAAAGGGGTTTCGACGTGGCTTGGGGATGCTATGACGCAGTCTATAACCGATCAGGACTGCAGTACCAAACGCCCGAGGCTATGTATAAGAAGAAATTCTACCGAGCAATCGGATATATGCGGCCTTTGTCTATTTGGTTGGTTGCATATAGGGTTGTCATCAACCATTTGTCGACTATTCCACTTCTAGGTCAATGTTCACAGCTTTGCGCAAACAATACGACCTTCTCAATCCCATTTCCACAGGATTAAGTCACATCCGGACCAGTCCTCCTCCATGCACAACCACCAAAAGCAAGAAAGGAGAAATGAAGACTGTGCTTTTGGAGCTCCACAGACTGGACGGGACTAGGCAAGTGGCAAATGAAAACACTCTAGTCAAAAAAGAGCTGATCCATGTCAATGGGACTAATGTAGAGGAGAAAGTTATTGTTGTCAACCACCAGAAAGACAAGCACATCACAAGCTGACAGGCCAAGGAGGTGCAAATTACATCTTGATATTTCCTAGAGCTAAAAATTCTTGAACAGGATTTTAACACTAGAATTACGGCATGGGTCAAAAACGACTCATTGCAGTATTAGACATATTGTGTTTTTGACCTATGTTCTGCTAGTGTCTTCTGCACATGTTATATATCAAAATGTAGCCCAGATTATAAGCTACATTTTGGTATATAACATGTGCAGAAGACACTAGTAGAACATAGGTCAAAAACACAATATGTCTAATACTGCAATGGGTCGTTTTTGACCCATGCCGTAATTCTAGTGTTAAAAAATGTGTTAGATCAGGGTGGGACTCGAACTTACAAGCAATAGAATTGTCAGATTTCGAGAATTTGACTGTTCGTACTGGCTTATTCCACATTTCTGGATATTATATAAAAACAACCAATTTTTTTAGAGATTTTCTATTTGGAGGCAGTAGAGGAATTACTTGTATTTACTTATACCAGTTTTTTTTTCTTTTCTTAGCTCGACTTTGTTATTTGCATTTAAGTTATAGTCCTTAGAAGATAACTGGCTATAATGCCCAATGACTACCATTTTTACTTTGGTAATCCAGCTAATCTCTATTGTGGTTGACCTATATGCTTTGTATGTGATACCAGTCGTATACAAGTAGTATGAGATATATCTGGTGGTTGAATTGCTTGGCCAAATAAAAAAAATTTAATATGACACAAAATTGCTATGAGATCAGAATAAGAAGGGGAGATTTAATAAAACAACGACAACAAACAAAGAGATCTTTGTGCAGATAAAGCGATTTGTAAACACCCGCTTGCAAATGTTCAAGAGCATACCAACCAGCAGTGTAAGGAAGTTCAATCCACGAAATGGAAGCGGAATTTTACGGCTGACCAACACATATCTACGATATTTCCTCCGCAATGCTACTGCCTACATCAAACTGCATCTGGGAAGAGAGGGAGGCAGCCAATACGGAGAATAGCCTGCTCCACAGCAGCCCATCAACCTTCTCAACCGTCGCCAACCCCTACCTCCTCCCAATTTTGCTGAAGAAGAAGTGGAGGGCGACAAGGTTGGCAACAAATCCAACTCATCCGAATCAGTGCCTCCATCCTCCCCCAACTCTATTTCATCAGTCAGTAGAGATTCCTTTTTCTGAGATCCTCTCAAATGGGCACCCTTATGTTCCTTCGAGCCTGCACAACCATGGCTCGATATTTTGCCAATTGAGGTAGTCGGATGGTTTGAGTAGGTGTAGCTTAAGGCAGAAGAGGTGGACAGAGGAGCCAGCAAAGGTTCTCTAGTAGTTGCGTGCTGTTTGCAATCTATTGGTTTGCAAGAGGTGTAAGTCTGAGGCATTATTAAATGGTCTGCCTCTTCACAGCCTTCCTCCTCTAGAGTGAATTGTTCCAAGAAACCTCGGTCCAAATCTGCAAAATTGGGAGCACTAAACCTTATTTCGTTCAAGCTCAAGGGTCATCAATCAAATTAAAGTGTGGGTCGTCAATTTGTTGGTTTTGCCAAACATAAAAAGTCAGCTTAAAGGGGATTTCTCAACTCGAGAATTACTACAAAATTGATACGTGGTCTTTTTGTGAAAACAAAGATACCTGATCTAATACTCATCTCGCCATTTGAGTTGGTGGTTAGAGTGGTGGGAACAGCACTCATAATCTTGAGAAACATTATGCAGAGAATGTCACAGTTTACGGCCAAATACTACTACATTTGTTGGGTTAATTAACCAGTCGGATACATACTAAACCAAAGAAAAATTTGTTTATGGCTTATGCAGAAAAATTCACACAAAATCACAATAATTAAAGGCATAGAGGTGTATCAGCACAAGAGAAAATTTTTTAATGCCTTAAATTCAATTCCTTTTATGCGGAAAGTGTTTCTGCAAGGGCTGCCAATCCTTGTAGTAGTCTTTGTCCAAATGGTCGGCTGAACTAGCCCAATCAGTGACCACCATGCTGAAGCTGCTCTCAAACATGAACGCCTACAACTATTTGCTGTATTTAGACTAAAAATATAGTAAATAACTTCATAAATAGATTTATATCACTCTTTAATCCGGCACCCTTGATAATTCGGCACTCGGAGCCTGGTGCCTTGAGGTGCCGGATTAACGCTGGCTTCCAAAGTGTATTATTGTGATTTTGACATTTGTTCAATTCCTAACCATTGTTCCCTCAGCCACCCTCTCTGGCTTCAATTCACAAGTGCTGGCCTTCTCGAAGCAATGGTAGTCAGGTCCATGAGGAGTCATCATAGAGTGCAGACTTGCCCCGCCTGGTTGGAAGCCTTGCCCCTTGGCTTCGTAGTTGCCCATGATTAGACCCATGTATTCGGCCATACAGTTGCCTGCAAATAACCACTTGTGAAATGGTGTTTTTAAGAATTGCAAAGGGTTTACGATGGTAGTAGGGAGGTCTGAAGGTGTGCTCAGCCACTCCCCAACGAGGTGGGAATATGACAAAGTCTGCAATAGCTACTCCCGGCTTAGTGGATGGAGCAGTCAGCACCGTGAATATACTTGGGTCCTGTAATGTGATGGGAAATGTGGTATTATGCCCATTCCAAGCCAAAAGAACCTACACAGTGGTCAAAAGAAACGGTGTTGATGGTCATAAAGCGCCTTAAGTCGTACTTGAAAGGCACATAGTTGCCTTTCCAAGCCACCACATCGAAAGGCGAGTGATCCTACATTAAACACCAACATAATCAATATTTCCAAAGCCCATAACATGCAAAACCAACTTGTTCCGCCTCGAAAAATTCCCCCAGATATTTGTTAACTATGACATAGTGGTTGAAATTTTCCTGTTCTTCAAAGCAAGCCACAGGAGTTAAGAAGTCGTGTGGATTGGCCAGTCCATTGGCTCCAATTGGTCCTAGATCAGGTAATTGGAAGTGAGTGCCGAATACTTCCAGCACATAACCTCTGACCGGTTGGTCCACACCAATAGAGAAGCGAATGCCTTGGGGAATGACAACTATTTCCAGTGGTTCCACTAGGAATAGACCAAATTCAGTGGTTATCTTCAGAGAACCATGCTGAGGAACTACAATTGTTTGGTCACTACAATATAAATGTATCAATGAGGAAAACTATAGATTCACCTATGAGAAAGTCTCCATCAGCATTCTGCATAGCTTTGTGGGTCATTGAAGTGTTGCAGGTGTAGTTGTGAATAGAAATACCATTTCGGACGGAAGGGTCTCCAGCTCCACAGACTGTGTAGAGACTCTGAATACAGTATATTTGCAACCCCATATTTTGCAACCCCATATATATAGAAAATAATAAGCCAACTCGAACAAAAGAATTCTAGCGGCTCAAGGAAGCTCGACACGGAAGTAATTTTTTTACTCCCAGGTGCAGTTTCCGACGGCGGATCTAGAAAAAATATAAACGAAAAAAATGGGCCACAGGAAAACTTTTTTTTTTCTTATAAACGATTTTTTCGCCTCTGCCGGCCGAGGACCCATCCTTACAAACGTGATGGTAATTTTATTCGATTTTCCACGATTTTTCCCACAAGAAATTCGTATACACTATATGTGAGCCGAGCACCGGAACATGGGGATCTCGACTTCCGAAGTTGGTAACTCAAATCATAAATGGACCAAAATTTTGGGTCGATTTTACCGCTTCTCGCATTTTGGCCAGGGGAACATGTGTGATATCCATTTTTGTCGGCTTAATCTCCGAAAGATTCCAATTGTGGTCTCTGGGGAATCACCTATTTTTGGATCCTGGTTGGGTGTTGAAGTCTGCTCCACTGTGAACGCGGTTCGTCCTGGATGAGCGTTTCCAAGACGTTCCTTTCCCTTTGAGGAAGGGAGAATGTATAAGAGAAACTGTCTATGTAAAAATAACATGAATAATATAACAATAATAATCATAATATCCATAAAGTATTTCCAAAAGAGAAAAGCCTTCTCTAGCCATGCTGTTTCTTCTCAAACCCAGCACTTTGAACTTGGTCGATTTGTATATATCCTCTGTATTTTCACACAACTTCGCTATCATTTTTTTTGATAGCATTATTTTTGGTTCCCTCTGGTACCATTACCAGAGGGTTGGGGCCGCTAGGCCAGGGGGTTTAGGGGGGTTTTTTAGGGGATTTTTAGGGGATTTTTAGGGTATTTTTAGGGGATTTTTGCGGGGTTGAGGGATTTTTTTTAGGGGTCGGGGGGTTTTAGGGGGGTTT